>JAPMOR010079926.1:0-24147 GCA_026543865.1 Argiope aurantia | reverse complement strand
TATTCTGGAAAAAAATAGTATAGCAGAAAATGCCAAGTTATAAATTTCTCTATATATTATATGTAATATTGACTTCAAATAAGAAAATAGGACGCAGAAATATATTAGAATCACAAATTGCGTTTTGTTTTTCTTCATCGAAATTTTATTACTTTGTTTTATCTTCTTACACCTAAGATCTCTTAATATTACCTTTTCAAACAGAAAATAATATTTCAGCATCTGCGAATTTATCTGTATTCTGTTGCATAATATTGCAGCATTCATTAAAATAATTTGAAAAGCAGCATTAAATTTTTTTTTATTAGTAACTTCCGGTGTTTATTGAACATATTTATCAAAGTATAAAAGTAATAGTTAATGATAAGTGTAAAAATACATTGAAATATGTACCTTCAATTAATTTAACAAATTGAATCGATTAATCTAAAATCCAAATGATAATCGCACAAATTAAATACTATGAATAAACGTAAAATTTAATTTCACTTTGTTTAAAATTGGGATTATGAAAATGGAATTAACAAAGAAAAATCTATTGTGAAATTTGACTAATTATGCATTTAGTTTGTTGATTTTAAGTAATATTAATAAAACAAATTAATAATAATGATTACCCATTATGGAGTCAAATGAATTGTTTTGTTGAGTATATTGAGTGAGACCATAAAATTTTTTTCTATTATAATCGTGCTTTAAAAAGTTTTTAGGGTGACATATGTTTAACTCTGAATCAGTTTTTGAAATATATAGCAACAATTTGTTAATATTCAATAATACATGGAGGCAGAACAGTATTTATATGAATGCAATAATGTAAAATGAACATCACAACGGACATTTTTCTTTGAGAATCAGGAGTTACTGAAAAAATTGTGAATTAGATTATAATTCGAAATTTACTATTTGAACTTTCACTGAGTTAACGATTCCGGCATTCATTTTTTTAAAAATGAGTCAGATTCTGCAAACCTTTTATTCACAGATTTAAACCCGATTTACAGTTATCAGTAGAAATTCACATTTGACCTAAGGCCTAGGTTTATGAGATGCATATTTAAAAAAAAATTAGTTCGAAAGATGATTTAAGACATTAGAAAAGTGGGTAACTTATATTAAATCAAAAATAACTAAAACTTTGGTTCTATTACTCAAGTTAGATAATTTTGCTTTAATATTCTGTTTATAAAAGAATGGAATAACTTCATTTGGTATATATCTTTGAGACGTTACAAACAAATGAAAATCCGATTTTACAGCTTTCTCACGAAAAGAAAAATTGTATGCAACCAATTATTTATTTAATGAATATCATAATTTTCCAATTGCTAAGCATGTTTTTTCATTCATTTTTTTAATATCTGTATGTTATTCTATACTTCTGCAGAACCTCTTTATAACAAAGTCAGCATTTAGTAATCATATTGTTTCTGCAAACAATTTTTCAATTATATTTTATACCTTATCAATTTTTATTACATCAGTACCGATTTTATTTTCCTTCTATTTATCGTATCATTTTGCTCTCACAATCCTGTATTATACACTTTTCATTATTCTTAGCAGTTTATTTTATGCGCATATTTATTTTATATCAATATAGAAATAGTGTTTTCCCCTTATTTGTAACGCTCTTAATATAACAGTATTTGAAAATATGTTTCCTCTATATTTATATTGAACGTGTATGTAGTTAATTGAACTTCCGAACAAATTACAGCAGAAATTTTACTGCAACAATGCACACATAATGTATTTAATGACAGTCAAAAATTCTAATTTTTTTATTTACCAAGATCTAACAAATTTTACATCTTTATAATAATTAAATCGGTTTTATTGTGCCTTAGTAGCTTTAAGTGCTGCATTTCAAAAGCTAGAATTTATAATTTTTTTATAATAAAAATACATTTTTATTCTAAAGTTTCTTAGAAAAATTCCTTACCTTAGATATTACATAGATCTAGAAGTTCCTTATTAGCTCTAAATATTGTACGACATCCAAAATGCTGCTAGATATTCAAAATACAGTATTATATCGCAAAGATATTGTTGCGAATATTGCGTTAAGTGTTAAACGCTTCAAATTATTAATGGATATGTATACGAATCATGATTTCGTAAAATGCGCTCGCTAAATTGGTGTTCACTAAATTCCAAATAGAATGCTTTGATTCATTTTCTATTTTCAGTATAAACACGAATTCATTGAAATAGCATAAAAATGGATATCTATTTGAAGTGAACGTTTATTTAAACATTTTTAATAATCCGCATCTAAAAAAAAAGGATTTATCTGCCTCAACAAATCTCCGATTAGAAGAATGCCATTGTTTTGCAGCTTAATAAAGCTAGATAAATTTAGATTGTCGTATAAGCCATGTTGAAAGAAAACATTTAAAGGATTTGACAATTTTTTCTTCGTAATCTTAAGAGATATATTTAGAACAATCATATTATATTAACCTTAGTGTCAGATGAATAAGAAAGGTGAATAATTTTATAAAAATTCTAATTGGATAGTTAAATGCAGAACTTAATTATTCCTTGAATTATATTTTGTAACAATTGTTGGTTCTTAATTAAGTCTGATTTCTGATGCAGCATTTAGAGAAATATCACGGCGACATGTTGAATTAATCTGTTCATTACTGACCCAGTCAAACTGGTCGTGCAAATTCTATTCTGCCAGGACGATTTCTGTTTCAAATTACGGTGTAGGATGTAAAACGAGCTGTAATTAAAGTTCTCGCTTTACATTTTGCACTCCTTGTTTAAAACTAGTGTAGAATTTGAACAGCCATTATGCTGGATCAATAGTGAAATGATTAATAGCTGCAAAATATTGGCTATATTGTCTGTTATGGATTTAAACACACACACACACACACACGTCTAATATTTATTAGAGACTGCTCTTTCTATAGTCAGTCTTTTCGATGTTTTGCATTTGATATTAAAACTTCTGAAATGATTTTCAAGAAAGACATCACACATTACTGTAACACGCTAACTTCATATATCCAGTATAATTTTTATTATAATACTCCTTTACGTAAATGAAGTCACTAAACAACAATAGTAAATTTCTTCTAATAGAATGTCTGATACTTTGTTAAATTTTATTGGTAAGATTGATATTTTTGATATTAATTTCTGCTGTTATTATATTAGTTTCTGCTTTTAAATATTATTATATTAGCTTCTTTCTTTTAAAAATATGTTTTGTATTTGATTGATGGAGGCATCAGTTATCAGAATTTTATCAAGATTGTTTTATATTCATTTTGAAACTTCAGTAAATTTCGGCCTATTCATATTCGTAATCTAAAGAAAGATTTTCAAAACTTAGTTTTATACTTCATACACTTTCCACTTTATTAAAAACCAATTTAAAACACTAATTAAAAATCAATTTCAGATTATAAAACTTTAATAATGTTTTCATCTTTTTCTGATTTGCAGCATTTTTAGACATTTCCAAGAGATGTGGATGTTCATTTCGTTTCAAACTGAATTATTGACCGTTGTACTTTAATACCGGTGGGAAATATGACGAGAAATTCACAAATTAAAACAAATATTCTGTATAATAATTTGATTTGAAACTACAACCGTAACGAAATTAGAGTGAAACTTTGATATCTACAGATTAGAATTTCAGGAAAAAAATGTTTTCATTATTTGAAGATTTCTTAAGCTATATTTTATGAACGAAATAAAATAAATATGTTTTGATATCAAAAACAAGAGGATAAGAATTCCTTCAAATAATTACTCAAAATTTAAATGAGTACTGTCATAACATTTGATACTTTAAATTTTCCAAGTACTCTTTTTCTCGAAAATTGCATATGACAAATATTTTGAAACAAACATGCATACGATATAGAAGGCAGTATAGTCATACAAAATATGTTAAGAAAATGGTGCAAATTATTTGGTGCAAACCTATTTCGGCTTACAGTATGAGAATTAATCATCCGAAGCATAGATGGAAAATTAGTATCAGCCGAATTGTCACAAAAATCATCAAAATGCATAAAAATAGCAATTTGATCGTTTTAATAAATGGGTTTGCTATCCAAAACAGGCCTGTAAGAATGGTCCTGGGCATGTTTCTGTATAAAAGATGGGTAAAAATGAAATAAATTCTTTTTTGTCTCTAAATAAAAAACTATCTTGGTGGAATAGTTTAAACAAGGCCATTTTAAAGTTCTTTTTGAATTCTAAAAGTGCGCGCGCACCCCCATTCCTTTCATCTCACGTTATATTTTCCTAATAATCTCCAACCTAGCTCTATACCTCAGCATCGGAGGGAAGGAAGAAAAACTGAAGCTCCCTTAAATAGCTAAATAATCCTAATATCTGCAGTCATGTTTATCTAAATGAAATATATATGTCTAATGATGATGGAAAGGCATTTGGGTTTAGTTTATCGGTTTTAATGGTACAAGAGCCAGTAGAGGCTAGACAATGGTCCTTGGGAAAATGAATTAAGAACCGAGATCTCTAGTACTAAAACTGTTTTGGTTCCTGAACACAGGCCTATTAATGGAAGTGAGCGTTCCTTCAACTCTTAACAACGGCTTACAACTTTCCTTCAACTTGAGCTACCCTTTTAATGTCCTGAACCCGAGGTAAATTTAGTAAACATCACTGTATATAAATAGCTGCCCAAAACAGCTTGATCTGTGAGCAAGTGATGAAATTAGTGCTCTCTTTCAGGGATCGAGAAGCGGAAGGAGTGAGAAAGGCTATAGAAAGACATCTTGAAAAATATTTATAAACTCCAATAAATTTTATGACTGGAAATGGCAAACATATTTCATAGGACTTAAGTCTGTTCTAGGAAAGCCAATTCATTTCAGAAATACTTAGACAGCACCAAAGAAAAAAACACTTCTGTAGCCGACTTATTTTCCAGGTACCAACAGAAATAAAACTAATTTTTTTTCGATCTCGTTTCCGAATTGTATTCTCTACAATAAAACAGCACCCATTTTCGACAATCCATAGATTTCCGATGAAATATTTAAGCGCAGGAACTGTATGTATATATTTAAGGTTGGAATATATATTGATTTACAATTTAATTCTAACAATTCAATGTCAGTATTTTATTACTCTAAAAAATACATTTAATTTTTAAGTTACTTGCATGAATTTATTCGATTGTTCAAAATGCGTGCAGTCGTATAAACTTTTCATCTAAATACGTATGACAATATTACTGGACATTGATTCTAAATGTTAAGATATTCCTTATATAGCAATAGTTTAGTGGCTCTATGACAATTGTTTGAACAGAATTGGATATTGTCCAGAATAGATTATAAATCTATTCACTGTTCAATAAATCGATGCAATAAGTAATTTCTTTATATCGAATTTCACATTTTACGATGGCTTGTATTACAAAATTATATATGAACATCTATAGAAATCTGATCTTGCTTTTTATTAGTGTCATAGAAATAAAAATACAAGATTCTTAACTTTATGAAAATTAGAGTATCTGAAAGACATCGATAGTATTGATCTTGGACCAAATACTCAAATGGCGAATCAGAATAAGTTTCCCTGTATCAAATTATCAAATATAAGCCGAAATGCTTTCAAGATGAATTGGCCAACAGGAAGGGCAAAAATCCTCTTGACAATGTTTCTTATTGACAAGAAAAAATGGAGTCCAGTTTTATTTTATATTCACATAAATTCGTTTCCTTCATAGAACATACTAGCTTCTGTGAGCTTTTAAGGTGTATGTACACACTTGAAGCTTCGAAAATCGTTCAAAATATCGAATATTTTTTTTATTGCTTAATAATGTTCTCTGATCCTTTAGCTTTCAAACGATACCAAAATGTCAATATTCGAAATATTTCTCTAGTTATAATTTTTCTTGAGGTGTTTTCATTAAAAACTCTAGTAACGGTTTTTAAAAAAAACTCATTTTATGAAGAATGATATTTTCCCGTTATGTTGCTTCATTCAAACAATTATAACTCAACAAGAAATTTACAAAATATAATTATATATCAAAATAATCTGTATGAAATAGCGGATATTTTGTGCCTCAATCAAAGTTGTATTTATAGGAATAAATTTTCAATAGCTATTTAAAAGTTAAAATTACAGAAAAAAAATCTCGCTTTTTCTATTCACCGTTGATGAAAAAAATGTTAGAAAAAACTATATATTTTTATAACTTGATTGAGGCAGGCAACATGAAGACTAATATTAGGCATAATTTTCATCTAGAATTGTGTGTCTGTACAAATTAGAATTTAAGTTATCATGTTTCAAAAATATGCTAATTAGCTCATTAAATATTTAATAGTGTAATATGGTTTTATCTCGCTGAAATAAGTTTAAACATATATTAATGACCTACTGTGAAAAAATGGATTTTTAAAGTTAAAATTAAAAAAAAAATCTAGTGTGTACGTACACCTTAATTCATTCATAATAAGAGAATATTTACAATTCCTATGCTCTATACCTTTTAACAGTATTTAAAATAACAGTATTCGATAGACGAAATAGAATTGCATTTTGTTACTCAATTCATAATCTAACTTAATATTCTCGAATATTCGATAAAGCAGGTTATTTTGTACATGCTAATAGTTGAATAAGGCAAGATAATTATCTAGATAACCGAGGTTTTTATTAAACTATAGCACTTTTCATTACTTCAAGTAAAGTCATCTAAAGTTTGGTGAATTAGTTTCAAGATATTCAACACACTTTTTGAGCATAAAAGTTTAAATAAAAAAATAATCACCATGATCAATCCACTTCCATTTAATAGAAGTCTGGAATCTTTCACAACAGTGGAATAAGAATTCTTTCTTAACCTCAAGACGTTCAACTGTCTATGAAGTTCCAATCGAAATTTGAAGATTACGGGATCAAGATGTTCCAACCAAACTTGAAATTAAGGAGAATTATTCGTAGCACAAAATACAAATATAGATCCATACTTCCAGAGTGAATGAAAATTCCAAGAAATCCTAAAGAAAAAAAATTAACTTTAATTTTTTTACTTCAGCCTGAGCTTAATGAAAAAACTGGATTCGTAAACAATTTCATTTTATCAATTCTATTTTGTATCGTACATATGATAGACATTTCAATAAAATACGGAATATTTTATAAGTATATACACTAATTTAGATGCGTTACCAAGACTTAATATAACATTAATAAAACTAAACCAACATAGAAAATCTTTTATTAATTCGGTCTATTAGAGTTGTTGGCAGTGAAGTTTTGTATCAAGTGCAAATTGAATGAAAGTTTTATTAAAATTTAGAAAACTAATCACGCCGCTCATCGTACATTTTCCAGAATTTCCTTTAATAGAATGCATTAATGCAACGAGAAATTCCTTTTTTTTATTGAAACATTGGCTGAAGCAATTCTTTAAAATATCGAATTATGTGTGGCCTCAAAGCTGCGGTAACGAATTTTGTGACGACGGCAATTTTAGCGTCAGCTATTCTCCCCTCCCCCATATCTCTACAAATTACAGCAAAACAAAATCGCAGATGTGCAAGTTTCGGAGAATATCGAATCCCAAATTCATTGAAGTTTTAGCTGTGGAAAATTCCACGCCGTTTACTCTAAATCCGCGGAACTATACTGGAAAGTTAATGTCCATGAATTCAAAAACCTAAGGTCGTTTATTCAATTCGATGCGGACACCAGCGGAGTGGTCTCCCAAAAATGCTTCGTGTCCTTTCTCACAATGTTGTAGGCTTTTTAAAAGTAACCCCCCCCCCACATGGAATTCTGAACCTTCCCACGGGCACAAATACCATGCACGATATTAAGAATAATGTAGCACAGTTGTTTGGCGTGAAGCTTGCATTTTTGCTGAATTGAGCTTGCTATCTTTGGAGTTTCATCTCTGGCATACGGTCAATACAAAAATGTGCACGCCTTTTACCAATCAATAGAAACCAAAATTTGATATAGAACTATAATTATAGTCAAGAGCGCAGACTGATTTCGTTTAGGAGATTATCTTTTTGAATTATAGCTTTTACACGTATATACGAAACTACAGACCAACAGAGGATCAACCTTTCAAATAAACTGATAACATATTTAATGTTGAACTTCCTCTTTATGCTTTATAATAATCGAGTTCACTTCTACGGAGAGAGTTGTACGAAATGCCCCTTAACGAATTTCGTTCAAAATTTGATGGTAGCCGGAAAATTTAGTATAAAGGCCATATAGCAAATTTCATCTGTCTGGCTCAAAGTTCGCCTGAATTATTGTTTTTACAAAGAAAGCGCCAGACAGGTATAATTCTACAAGTGCCCTTTTGACGTAGAGGTATGAAACATGGATATTTCAAAATCTTGGGTTTAAATCGTTTTACCGATTAAAATTTTTATATTCGACTAAGTGACAAGACTAGTTAAGATTTAATCAGTTTGACATAAAAATGCATATGGAGAAATGTTACGTGTTGCAATATACCCTTATTAATATACGAGTCGGGTTTCAAAACTTGAATGTTGTGTGAATTTCTAAGCGATATTTAAATTTATTGGTATAGCAAGCAAGAGACAAATCAAGCATTTCTGCTCTAAAATTTAGCAGATTGAAGCAATGAAATTATATTTTTAAATAGGCTCTGATGATGGCATAATTTAAACTAGAATTCAGAAGTTTGTGGAATTTTTAAAATTTTGTTTATTGTCTTAGAAATCACTAAGCATTTGTCGTTTCTTAATGGGAAAATGATTGCTGTTGTATTCAGAGCATACACTATTGCGATTGCTGACGATTGCTTTTCCTAACCCTTAACTATAGTAAAAATGTCCAATTGGAAAATAGATATAAACCAGACAATTCCCGAGAGTCAACGTGTTCGACTTTGAAGGACATGATGATCTTTAAAGGAACCGAGGGGATTGAAAACCAAGATACTTCGAAATTTTATCTTAAAATATTGAGAATTTTATTGATAAGAGTAATGTATGAAGCATACAGGTTTGTTAAATTGAAAGTTAATAAATTGGTGTAGAAAATGTAGCTAAGGTTTTGATAGTGGTGGTTTTCGAGTCTTGCTTAAAACAAGGTCTTCAATATTGTTATTTTTATGTAGAAATCTATCTCGATTTAATGAAAATTTGTAATACAATATTTATATTCATTTTGTATCCAACTTATTTCTGCACGACTCGACTTATATTTTTTAAATATTATAATTTTCATGCTATTAAGATTAAAAAATCTGAATGTCATAATTAAAATCTAGTAAAATAGAAAAATCTCATTAGTTAATGAATTTCTATTCCGATATTCTGAATTTATCATTACTTTCTCTGTACCGATTTGCGACTATGAATTTTAAGTTTATCGCACCAAAACGCATTCGAATTGGTAATGGAAAACAAATGATTTACGAAATAATTCCATGCCAATTTATTATCAAAGTAACTTATAATTCTAAATTTTTAATTAAAATTATTCATTTTCAAAGGGAAACTTGCGCCTCCATTTTGCAACTCAAATTTTGACAGTTTCCAAGCAGAACGTTTCACTTCCCTGAATAAAATGGCAAGACAGGAGAATCATTCAAATATTTTGATATTGAATTCATATACAATTAATTGATAGCTGGAATTGTATCATTGACTATTGTTATGATCATGTATAGCTTACAATACACCTATAAAGACTTAAATGCGGAAGTGGAAACCTCCCCGATAGTTTAATTTTTAGTTACAATGCTCAGATCAGACTTTGTACTCTAAGTTTAAAATATACCAATCAGCTGTTATAATCTCAGACTATTTTACTGGTTATTTCATATTGTTGGAAGAAGGAAATAATGGTAGAAAAGGACGTGAAAACAATTGTGATGCTTACTTTGAAATTTATGGATAAATGTTTCAATTAAAGTTAGAATAGTGAAAAAATCCTAAGGGATTGAAAACCTAGAAAATCACTTTAAGTGAAATAAAATTTTTGGTATCTCACTTTACTAGATAAAATTTCAAAGTAATCTCTTTACAGCAAGAATAATTTTGTAACTTGAACTATAATTAACTTGAGAAAACATAAATTTCGTAAATATATAGACAAGTATATATGAAAATTATAAATAAAGTAATTTCGCTCACATTTTCAAACAGCTCGGATGACCCTCTTCGATCTAGTTAAACAATTGAAGTAATGATTCTAGTACAAAGGTATTTGAAACTGGATAAAATTGCAGAAAGGAATTTCCATCATTTCCTCAGCAGCGTTCAGTAAAATTTGTTTTATTTCGAGATAAGTTGAAGCGGATTATTTTGAGGAGAGTTAACATTCGCACGAGACGACGTCATGGATGGTAAAGAAATGGATAATGACCTGCCGAGATCAAAATTATTTCAATGAAACAGTGATGATATTTAAATTTATAACGACTCCTAGGATCTATAAAGACACTTACTGATGCTTCGCTTAAATCATAATTGAAGGATAGAAACTATACATTAAAGAAATTGTTAGAATCGAGCTTTTCTATTAACCTATTTTATGATAAATCATTCAAATACATAAAGCGAATATCGGACAATGTCGTGAGGATATAACAATGTTGGATCTTTTGTGCCAATACAAATTATAGAGGTCCTTAAAAGGTCGAAATCTATTTAAATTAATAATCATAGCATTTGCAAATTTCTTCAACTAAAATATCAACAAAACTATGATAGAATTTAGCACTATAATAATTTAGCTTATATCAATTTTGCTATTTTTTCACCAATTTTTAATGATAAGACTACATTTCTGAGAACTTCATGAATTGCCGTTTCTTAAACAATAAATGACAATTCGATTTTCTGATGCCAGCTAAAAGCGAGTTTGGTATGAAATTAGAATCAAATTTTTGTGCAACGAGTACATTTTAAAATCCATTTTACATTAATATTAGATTTACTGCCATTCCAACTATCGACAGTCTGAACGCTGAAAAAATGCCATAAGGATATTTATATTCAAAATTCGGTGAAATTGAACTTTGAAAAATATATTCGAATCGTTGATTATTCATTAAAAACTTCGTTTATGTTCTTTATTGTTGCAATACTTCACAATTTAAGTTTATTTTCAAAGAGTTATAAATATTGGTTTTTATTAAAAAAATACAACAAGCAAAAAAACTTTATCTAGAGTTCAAGACATAATTGTTAAACAGAGTGAAAATTAAAAAAGATAGTTTAATGGCATAGTAAATTTTCTCAAGATAACAGAAAGAGATGGTTCTTTAAAAGAAAGTTTCCATCTTTGAGAGTACAAATAATTTACAAAATACTAACTATGATTTTATTTTGCTGAAAGAAGAGTTCTCGCTTCGTGGATTATACGACTTCATTTTGTAAGTTACAAAATAAAAAAATTTTGAAACTCCATCAATGAATATTTAATACGGCTATTTTTTATAAGGAATGATACATGTTGCACGTTGTTTAATTGATGTTTAATGTCGCAAAGGCTATATTTGCACATGTTGAATGAACCAAGATGCACCATCCATACTAAAGATAGAACGAATTTCGTGTAAATGCATTCGAGACTATTGGACTAGACCAAGAGAAGACTATCGGAATCTGAATAAAAATAAGCCAATATTTGCTTTCAATATACATTTGAATTTTCATGCTTCTGTAGATTAAAAATAGTTTGATATCAGCGAATAAAAAACTACTAAAATAAAAAACAAACATACTAAAAACTATTACTATTTAGCTTTACTAAAAAATAATAAAGTTTTAAGCATGCTATTTATTTGCATTTGGGAATTATGCAAGGTGCGTACTAATATTGCTATTGTCATGATCGGATTGGAAAACTATGGACTGGCACTCGAAAGAGAAACTGGGAAAAGCAGTTTAATTTTTTTTTGTAAATGATTAATTCTTTAATTGTTGCAAATGATAGAAAAAAATCCATATTTATTGAGATAAAAATTCTATAAAAATAAAGGTTGCTAGAAGAAAAAAATCCGAATAGTATAATTTATAACTGTCAGTTTAGAACTCAATATAAAATATCACAACAATGCGAAGAAAAAATGGCTACATACAGCATCTTTTGGAAATGAACCCACAGAATAGCAAATAAAATAAAATTGAAAACTTACCATCTTCAGGCACCAGTTTAACAACCTAGTGGTACTCAATGATCAATCAATATCTATACCAATCTATTTCGGGAATTTACAGCACTTTATCACTCCTTAGACTTGTGCTTTTTTTTCTAAAACATGATAAAATTATCAGTTTTTTTTTCTCCATGAAAAAAAAAAAAAGGCAAATGCAGCCAAAAATCATTTCTTTTATATCAATTGAACAAAAACGCAACCCAACCTATTTCTTCTTCTTCTCGGACTTCTTCTTCTTCGCATTAATAATTTAAATAATTTCAAAGGTTTTGCATGTCCTGTTTGGTTTTAGAAACAAGCTAAATAAATTATATTTCCATTTTATTGTATTTTTACTAAACCAGTTTTTGATTTTTCTGTTATGTTTCATTATTTGTAAGTGCGTAGGTTGACACAAAATATCACTGTAACCGGAATAGGATCACAAATAGCAAGTTGAAACAAAGTCTTGGGATAAAACTTTTGGGTTGAAACATATTCTATCATTAGGGATAATCAATACTTACATTAACACTAATAAAAAGATTTAAATGTTAAAAGGTTCTTCCGTTTCTTTCTATATTAATTAATATAATTTGACATATTTTACAGGTTCTATCCAATTTAGTATTAGATTAATTCCTTGCTTGGAGATGTTGAAGATTACAGAGTACAAATATATTTTCCTCCCGTCGTGAAGTGAATCTAACTTCAACCATAAAATGTAGGCAATGCACATCAATAAATATGTGATTATATAATCTTCTAAGCAGATGATGAATTATGTTGAAACATTAAATTCAATAAAATGTATTATTTTCTGGTTTAAAAATACAGTCTTTGTTTAACATTCCATTGAGATGTTTTTTGTCCATTGCAACATTTTGAGATAATTTTACGCCCTTCTAACTTAGGAGAGGTCAGGAGCTCTAGGAGATAATTTTGTCTTCAGATAGTTATTCAACAAAATGTTTCATCTTGAACAGCCAGTAAGTAGCCCTTGACTGTTGGGTAAAAAATTAACAGAAAAAATAAACAAACAGAAAATGTGTTTATTAACATTAGATATATTCAAAAATTTTATAGCGGCGAATGAAATTGATTATGCGAGGACTAATTTGAAATTGTGTTTTGTTACTAATTTTAAAATAAAAGTTTGAATAGGCTACGAGGGATTTTTGTATTTAGTGGATTTTATTTTATTCATATTTTATTCTAATTTATTATTGTATTTATCTGACCTGCATTCTTCTGTAATTTTGTCTATAATTTATTATGTTTTCCATTTTTTTACAAATAACATTCGGCCATTTATGGTTGCATTTTGAATTTCACCCTTTGCAATCGAGAGATGGTTCATGGTCACATTCAAGAGGGTGCATCATTATGACATTTTATTTATTTTTCAATTTTGATAGTTAAAAATACCTTAAGAATGGTAAAAAGATGCAAATTAACTTTTCGGTGAAATTAAACTTGAAGCCATTGTATCTATTTATTTTTCGGAGCAATAAACAAGCTTTTGTGTTAGGTGAATAATTCTGCATTGAATTACGTTTCCGAGTGCAGAGGGTTAAACATTTTTTTTTCTCTCCATCCCACTCTAGGTTTGCAACTAACCAAGTAAGCGGTGTCTGTGTTGTTATTAAATAAAAAAAATGGTGTTTTAGTTATATCCCGTGGATTATCTAAAACATCATAGATTATCCTTATATTATCAATAGACATGACTAAGGATTGTTATAGCTTCATCATAAGTTCTCAGGTTCGCAAGTGTGGTTCGAGCCAGGTTTATATAGTAATGAGATCATGTAGGTCTCATCATTATATGTTAAGTTATTATTACGTTATATCATCTATCGAGCAGTAAACGTTTTCACTTTGTTGCCGAATGCCACCATGTTAGGTGAAGGCATCCTTATCTAATTAATATTAAAAATTATGACGAAAATCTCACAAGAGTTCTTATGCTACTTTAATTTCGAAAAGTTGAATGTAACTAAACTCATCTGACTCCCACAGATTTCATAAACTTATACAAAAAAAAAGAAAGTTAAAAATATCAATTTCTGTCTTTACCATTCATTTTGCCGGCGTCCTGGCATAGGAGTAGGGCGTCGTCCCCGTGATCTGGGTGTGCGGTTCGGGCATGTTAATTCTTCTTCTGTGTTCTGTCTGTGAGATGTGTGAATGTGCCCCCTTGTAAAAAAGGGTTGTGCAAGAGAATGTGACGCATGAAGTTGCCAAGTCGTATGTTGACCCTAGTTGGCGCTACTGAAAAAACAAGAGACGTTCACTCGGCTTAAGTCACTGACCGATAACTGTCAGCGGGCTTGTAAAGTGCCGTAAGGCGCAACAACATCCATACATTTTATTTGATTGCACACTTTAAGTTGAACATATTTGAGAGTTTCTTCGCTATGAGTTTGAATTTTGAATAAACATCTTCATTGGTCGTCCATGATTCGGATCATCTAATTACATGACATTTTCTTTGTTATCTCTTAACTGTAATAGATATGTGATCATCTAAACATATATCAGACGTGAAAAAATTAAATTCTGTGTGTGAATCGCAAATGAATCACCTAATAGACACTTTGTTAAGAACAGAAATATTTCTTTCAGATTATTCATGTAATTTATGACCGAATCTATCTAATTCAAACATCTGTACAAATCAAATCATCTGTTTAATTCGATAACCCTTTCTATGTTATCTTGTAACTAATAAAAAAAGAGGTAATCTAAATAGAAATCAGGTGTGAACAAATTAAACAGTATGCGTGAACTGCTGGTGAATCAAGCAATAAAAAACGCATTATGAACAGAAAGACTTCTGTTTCTGAGAGGTAATATCATTGAAGCTTCTTCCATTGTCGGTGGTTCTGAGATATGCCTAACGAGCCGTCCTAGTATAGTGTACGCATACATATGCAGCATTGAAATATATAGAATGAATGCCATTTGGATGATCATTTGCATCATCTGAGTTACGATGTTTATCCTGGAAAACTCATGTTTACCTTCGAAATAAGACTTTTGTATTTTACTGCAATAGGAGCATCAAACCGATTAGTTATGTTAATGCTTTCACTTGCTAAAATTCAGATATGTAAATTTTGAAAGTTTATCACCTATTTAGTCGATATCTTTGTCATCTGATCACAGTTTATAGAACTTCAGTGAATTATTAATATTGGCTTTTTATTGAGGCGGTATTAGTTTTAATCTAATTCTCACTCTCTCTAAACTTTTTATATCTGGGATTTAATGGCGTTGAGTTTTCTTTTTTGGGTCAAAAGTTTTGTAATTGATGTTATATAGAAGTTCGTGTGCAAGAAACAGTTCAGGAAGTTACGAATGATTTTGAATCGCAAGATCGTCTAAATAATTTTCAAATGGATTTCACACAATGTACTAAATATTCTGAATCTTCCATTTAACTCATACATAACTATCAATTAAAATCAAGGTTCTTCATCCTGATTTATATTTAAATGGTGTAAGAAGATGGCACATGCCACGTATTTTCTTACAAAATTCTATTTAGATGCAGAATTTTAATAATCCATGATACCAAATAGTTTTTTGTATAAAATACTATGAAGATGATTCTCAACTAAAAAAAAATGTAACTTTAACATATTTGTCAGAGAATCGCAAATAAAACATAGTTATGACTCTTTTAATAAAAAAAATAGACAAAAATGAAATGGGATTTTAAGAAAGAATTGAAACACCAATAAAGCCTTGCCCTTTCAATAGTTTTTTTCTGCTTTTAAATGGAGAATATCCAAAGCACAAGGGTATTGCCTATTAGTTGTGCTGCAGTGCGTAGTTTAATGTCATAGTAAATCATAAGAATAATAAAAATTGGAATAATGTGGCATTTTTATATAATATTCAGATACGTAGTAACATTACAAAAAACAACAACAACAATATTTTCGCTCTGCGTTTTCGATATTCCACAAATATACATGATAAGAAATTCGTTTTTGTAAGGAATCTTTGCATCAAATCATAATTAAAAATAAAATCTCGTAAATGAAATTCTTGCAAACCTTTTTGTTTATCTAATTGTCGTGTTTGAATGTTTTAGATGATTTTAAATCAAGATAATTGTTGCAAGCAAAGTTATCACATCTATTGAGTTTTGTTATTGTTTTCTATCAATTATCATGTTATCATGGTCAATCGAAAATCTTGCGTAAAAGTTAGAAAATTGTAAAAGCAGAAATATAATCTTAAAATGAAGGCACAGAGTGAATGCTGATTGACTAACTTTTTATGTTTTTTTTATGTAATTTATACAAATATAATCAGAAATAGCCGACATATTTCTCAATACATAAATATTAATTTTGAAACTTTTAATGAAAAGGGGGAAAAAAATGGCGTTACAAATATTAGGCTCTCAGATACTGTCGCCATCTATTGTTGCAACACTGATTTGTCAATTACTAATTTCAGTACATTACTTTCCCTGTTTTTACCATGAAAATTATGCTTATAAATAATATTTTGTTAAAATCAAGCCTAAAACAATGATCTAACAATCTAGAGATTAACGAACTAACTTTTACTAATTGCAGAATCAAAATATCTTTTGATTTAAAAAAAAAAATAGTTTAGTGCTGCCCTCTATGAATGATTTAGAGAACAAATAATACACATTGCCTCATTCCGCTTTTAATAGCAAATTCTAAAATTTAAATGAAATCGGAATAAATTTTCGAAAATTCCACTTTTTTTTAAAGTAGAAATATATTTATATTAATTTTATAAACATATTTCACGCAGAAGCATTAAAAAACAGATTTATATAATAAATAATAAAATACAAATACTTGCTTATAACAAATTTGAAATTAAACTAGGTATTTCATTTTGTTGGTATTCTTATAAGCAAATAAATACTATAACATAACATTGAGCTATCGGAAAACTGAAAAAAAAATCATTTTTATGTATCTATTATTAATTAGCCGCCTTTGATTGTCAGCTGGTTCCTCTCTCCATGTCCACCCAACTGTTTGAATAATCGTAATGATTATAGTCGCAGGGACATGGAGAGGTGTTATGTCAGCTGGTTCGACGGTCACATAGGTTATATTTAACATCTCTTAAATTATTTTGATATAACTTCATATTTATAATTCCATGAATCTGTGAGATATTAAAGAGCCGTGTTATTTTAACTGCCTTACATATGCTATATTCATTATATTCCTGGATCTTTCTAATGGGCAATAATTCCGTGAAATTATAGCGTTATTGAAAACTTAAATATCCGATTAGTCTATCTTCTAACCTTCCAAGAACTGTAACTTCATTTTTTTTCTTCCTCTTTTGATCTGTAGATATAATAATGACCTTTTAATTGATATCGGTTTAATAGTCATACAAATTGTTTCTAAATTTTGGTAAATTAAAAAATAAAAATAAAAATTGAATACTTTTTAACAATAAAATTTATTTTTAAATTTAAATTCATATAATTTTTTCAGTTCTGTCTAATAATTAATTGCGTGATTTTCTTCCATTGTTGTATATTGAGTATAAATGATTCTGATTGATATCTCTGTAGTTTTCATTAGAAGTAAATAATGAATTTAAGATAATGTAAAAGTTAAAAAATAAATTATCCTGAAGAATTCATTTTTAATAGCACTTTGTTGTTAAAGGCCGAGCTTCTATTAGATGGTCCATATGTACAGTGCACAGAACACATAGAAAGCAACTAAAATAACATATCATTAAAGTCTTTTACAATTTAGTGCTTAATTTTTTAATTAATTGATACTTTACTATTGGAATGACACACAATAAGTTATACACAAGCGATTTAGATGATAATAATAACATAAACAATAGTTTCGACAAACCAATTAACCATCAAAGATCTATATCAAGATCTTTGTATTGAGGTGCATTGGATAAAACTGTCTATTCTCTTTCAATAGTTTTCTTCCAATTTATTTGTTTCATGATTGTATAATAATATTTATACAATAAAATAAATATTTTTGTGAAATTTTTAAGCGTTTCAACTTTATTAAATTGCTTTTATTTCATGAAGGATTGAAGTAAGTATAATTATTTTATAAATTGAAATTTAGTTACTGTTTTAAAAATCCTATTTTGTAAATACTAGAATTTATGAAAATAATATACAAAAAAGAAGAAAACCAATCTTTATTTCCAAATATAAGTAATATATTTATTATAAGATATTTTTTTCATTATATAAAAACTATATTTTACATAATGATCTAAAATTTAACGTTACATTATAATTATAATACAATAAATAATTTTGAATTGTGAAAAGAAGTGGCTGAAAGA
Source organism: Argiope aurantia (assembly GCA_026543865.1). NCBI lineage: Eukaryota > Metazoa > Arthropoda > Arachnida > Araneae > Araneidae > Argiope > Argiope aurantia. Next base: position 5,636 of record JAPMOR010079926.1, on the reverse strand, counting down.
AGTGAAAAAATATTCAAAATTTTTCTGAAATGATTAAATAAATTATCTTTAGTTTTTAATAAAATTATTAAAATGCAGGAGAAATACATTTTCGATATCATGAAAGGTATTTTAAAACTGCATACTATTTATTATACTTCTTAAAATTTTCTGTTCATATTTTTTAAAATTTGAATTATTTTGAATATTTAAAATTTTTTCGAAAATTTTAATTTAATATTGGATGTAAAATGCGTCTTAAAATGAATGAATTTAAAATTCGCATATTTATGCCATAGCACATTTTATGCTCTGCCATAATTAGGCTGCAAATTCAATTCAGCGTAAGCTAATAAATATATTAAGATGGAAGAAAAAACATTTAAAAGCAGATTATTAATTTGTTTCACCACAAGCAAATTTTCACTGTTTTTTAAAAAGAAATAGATAAAAGAAAATCGATTGATATATATTTATGAATAGTCTTAAAATAGCATTGAAAATTTAATTACTTTACATCAATAGGTGAATATTTCTCTCTATCTAAATGCCACCAATGTACTTCTTAAATATTTGCATTGCTATGAATGATAATATAAATAAAAATTCCCTTAATGAACGTTTTTGATTGGGCTTAATTGTAAGTTCTTGAATAATTTGTAACCAAAATTTTCAAATATTAAAATTATTAAATAAAATTTTCAATCTTTTATATTATTTTCATTTTCTCAGTTTGAACTTTTTTACTTATTTCGGATGTATTTTTTGATATGTTTCTTCCTAACCTAAGGATATACTACATTATGAAAAATATTGATATATTTGCTTTGCCAATACAAACGTTAATTTCTTTTTCGCGTGTCAATAGTCTTGTCATAAGTTTTATTGATGGAGAAGGTATTCATTTGATGTTATCTTATTGAAAAATAACAGCAACCTTTCATCGATAAAAAAAAAAGCTACAAACTGAACATGGCTATCACATTACTGGTCTGAAAAGTCAATGTATAAAGGAACACTTTTATTTAATATCATGAGCTTCATATTTGTAAATATGGGATTATGTTTCCATTTTTTCACTTTGCTCTCGATATTATAAATGTTTTCAATTTTTTTTATCTTTATATGTTAATGATACCTTTATATTATTTTAATATTTTCAGGAAATATTTATCAATTAATATTTAATGAAGTTGAAAATTGATTAATTTAGTTTCATTTTGATCCCATGGCACTGAATTTGCAAGAAAACACATTTATATTTTTTATCATAATAAATTATAAATTATGATAAATTAAATGATAAACTGTGATAAATTAAATGATAAATTTAAAAAACTAAACTGTGATAAATATTTAAAAAATTAAAATTATTTTAAAAATAGAATATTTTGTAGTTAAAAGGAAACAAAACTTTTAAATAGAGTAATATGAAACTCATTATAATTGCATTTTATTTCAAAAATGAATGCCGATACTTATTTTTTCGTAAAAGTAATTTCATTTTGTGGTAACAATTAAGAATTTGAAAGGAATTCTTCAGTTCTAATCAAAATTGAATTGAATTCATAACGGAGATAATTCGAATTATGAATGTCAAAAAACTAAATACAATTTTTAATTTCATATTTACAATTAAGAATAACATGAAAACAAAATATTTATTTAAAATATTCAGATGCAAACACTTTATATATGATTTGCCTATCTCTTTAAATCCAAATAAAAATAAACAAAATGTTAGAGTAATAGTTTTCAATTTTCTGAAAATTTTTGAATTTGATTTAAAAAGTTTCAAATACTCTTGTATTTTAGTAACAGTTTTATTTATAGGAATTTGAATAAATATTTATTTGTCTATAAAATATTAATATTTATTAAAAACTGATCCCATATAATTTCTGAGAATAATTTTTAATAAGACAATTCAATAGTTTCTGAAATCGATTACTTTTTGCATTTTTTAAAAATTCAAATGCTAAGTGACTAATTTTCAGTAGAATTCCAAAACATAATCATCAGTAATAACAATTTTATAAAATCACTTGCTAAAATGTTTTAATTTCCTTGGTACAAAGTCATAGCCTTAGGTAAATATAGCAGTGAATTTATTAAACATTAGTATATTAAAAGAAGTGAGTAAAATTTTATAAATATTACAGTACTTTTTGGAGCTTGGTTTTTGGATTTTATGCAGAATTTATTAGTATATATTTGATTTTCATAACGAATAAAAATTAGCTGATAAGCATCGATTGGACATAATTATACTAAATATTTTAAAAGCTTACTTTAATTAAATTCCTATTGACTCAAAAGAGTTTAGGGATACTTATAAAAATTGTTAGCAAAACATTCAAATACGATGAACCAATATTTTCTTCAAGAATAATTTTCATTTGAATGAGAGTAATTAATATTTACATAATGAATAACAAATACAACAATTTAATTCTGAATACATGCACATTTTTAAGGAGAAAAATGATGAAACAAAGTTAATTAAATTTTAGATGTCAGGACGAATTGAATTTCCCTTGTGAATTGACTCCATTGCCACTTTGAGATGTGAAACTCATATTTACAGTAAACTTTTCAGCTAATGGACTTGTTGGGGAGAATGGATCACCTTAAAATAGCAATTGTATTATGAACAATATTTGAAATAAGGTTTTCATTCGAAATTGTGCCTTATAACATAAACATAATATGTAGTAAATATTAGGCTCGCTTATTGTCCAATAAAAATCTCAACCCTTCCCACGTGCTCATCTCTCCACGTGCCCTTCTCCCCTCGTGTCATAAAGCTGCGGATTTGGAGTAAAGCCGTGAATGACTTGCATGGTATTGACGAACAGTAATCTTGAAATATAGAACTTTGAAATGAGTATAATAAGTTTATGGAATCTGTCGTATAAATATGTAATTTGTGATCCTTTTTTCTTGATCGTTTGGAACCAAGATTGGACACATACATGCAGTTCTAGTCACAAACTCACATATTAAATTTCATTGATTTATAATCAACGTTAGGTTTATGAATTAATTAATCTACGTGCATGCGAAAATACAGACCAACAGACGGTCGACCCTTTGAAAGATTTGACTCAAAATTTATGAAGAATATGTTATACCTGAAATTACAAGTACCAAATTTTATATATCCAGCTCTTTATACTTTGAAGTTATCAAATTCCCGTATATTTAAACAGTCAGTAAACAGACTTCTTCAGAATAGGTTTCATTAAAAATTTTTTAAAAATTTATAGAAGTGATTTAAAGTCTATAAATGGAATTTCAGCTCAAAGCGTTTTCGAATTATCATATTCAGAGGCTGTTTGATTTTGCTCTTCTTGTTTTCGAACTAACAAAAAATTGCTATTGATTAAACTACGAGATGCTTTATAATGTCAAGATGGAATGTTTATAATACATCCTTTTTATTCCACATACGAAAAAGGAAAAAGTTGTTTTGAAAATCTTAATGAATGTGTATGTTAAATTGATGACTGATCTAAATACTCAAGTACATGAAAGGACTATACTTATTTAGTCGTTTCAGTATAAAATAAAGAAACATAAATAAAGATATAAAATAAGAAAGTATATGGAGGCAATTCCGTGATTTCTTTACGAAAAAAAATCAGAAGCCATTTTAAAAATGATTTGTAAGAAAAGGGAAGACAAAAGAATAATATTTTAATCAATATTCCATTTGAAAACGATGAACAATTATTTTATTTTTTAAAATACCTCCATTATTATATCTTAATAAACTCTACGAAAAAAGTTTGAATTGTACCAAAGTTTTTGAGGAATTTGCTTGTCAATAAAAGCTTAATTAAACTTAATAGTGAGTGAAATCGAGCTCTCTTCATGTAATCTTTCAAAGTAAACTGAATGTAAAAGGTTGTTTTGAAATGTAGTAATATTATAGAGAGAGATGAGTTAGTTTACTTTAGCTATATTAACGTCCCGTTAAGCAACATTAGGGTTACTTTAAGACGAGATGGCACCCTCTCTTCAAAATTCCACACCACACCAGCTAGAAGATGTTTGGCCCCGATGGATGCACCAGACTCACTTACACGACGGTTTTTCAGGGGAATTGGGTCTCGAATTTGAAACTCTCCGGTTCCAAAGCCGAGACTTTACCATCAGGACACCGTGATTTCAGAGAGAAAAGATCTGTTATCATTAATGGTTGTTGAGTATATTTTAAAAAGATTTTAGATAATATCATCAATCAATATTACCGCTGAAACGATATTTCCGTTCGAAAATTTGCTTTTTATTTCAACAAATATGTTTCTCCATTAGGCTTGGAAGTTTAGATTTAGTTTATGAAAGCTTTCATACTGAATAGCTAAAACGAATCTGGAATGTTTCCAAAATGAATTATCTAATGTGGTTTTTAATAATAATAATAACAGTAATAATAATAAGAAGAATCCTCATTTTGGTATTTTTTTCTGCTTGCTATAATTCCTAATCTACTCGAGGTTAATTTTGTTCTTGATTCACTCCAGCATTTAATAAAATCCTAAGAACCGCATGGACAATTAAAACTGATCCACTAGAAACGAATATTTACAACAACCAGCAACAATGTAGTTAATAATAATATGATAGATCATTGTAATAAGTAACAATATATATATCAAAAATAATTTAAAGTAATTTCAAAAGTTTGAAGGTGTTAAAATTTCTAATACTAGTTTAAATCGTTGATATCATTAATTATAAATTTATTCAATATTTGATATTGTGGATTTTTCAAAAGAGTCAAAAGCATTTTTTGCTCAATCCATAGTAAGATATGATAAAAAAAGCAGGATGTCTGATCTCTATTTATTGAAATAGGAAACTGCATTACGGAAATTGGTTTAAAATTAGCTGCAAGATATTTGTCCATCAATTTTTTAAATCTTGCCCTTTTTTTGAAATCTTAATCCATTGATGAGCGATGTTTCAATGTTTTCATAACAGTTTGGCGCATTGACGTTTCAAAATGGATTAGAACATTATTCAATCGGATTCTTTTTAAAGTATTCACAGTAACATTTGTCTTTACTACACAGGATTAGAAGGGAAGCACTTATTCTCCGAATAGGATTTGCTTTAAAGATTCATGGGGTTTACTTATAGTTCAATTTATTTTATTGAATCTCCTTTAAGGGATTAAGTGTGAAGTGAAGTAAAATGTCTACATTGACGTGGAACAGACCCCCTTACACGACGATTCTTCGGTGGAATCGGGTCTTGAACCTGAAACCCTCCGGTTCCGAAGCCGAGACCTTACTATTAAAAAATAAGAATTAAATAAAGCTTTAATAGAAAGTCTCTCAAAGCTGATATTGTTAAATGCATAACAAAATAGTAAGCATTGATATTTGATAAAATCATTGCTTTTCCAAATAATTGTAGGGCTTGATTCATAAAGTTCTATCTACAGATAATTCTAATAAAAAAAAGGTAAATTTTGCAACTGCTTTGGATTGGTTTTAATTTTGGACAGATAAGCCATAGCTAGGAAATGTTTACCATGTATGCATTAAAGCGCATTCATCTATTTTATATGGAGCGGAATTTCAATCCAATCATAATTTTATATTTCTAAAATACTGATTATTCAGTAGAAAAAGCAGATGGATTCT
>JAPMOR010079896.1:4851-38559 GCA_026543865.1 Argiope aurantia | reverse complement strand
TCGAGGGCAATGAACCAATCGAGATAGCCCGAAGATCTGAGAAGAATGGGGAGAGGTGAGGGGGGGGGGTAAAATCTCGGAAGATGAGAAAACTCGATTTTCCAAAAGATTCCAACGAAATTATGTTCCTGAAGGGGTAGAGATTGGGGAAGAGAAATGCTTAAATCGATAAGAGGCATTTATCTTCTGCACATGCTATTCAGTAGCAGACGATTTTTTTTTCCATTCCAATCTTCAATTTCTTATCCACATGTGAAGTTTATTTTTCAATTTGAATAAAGACTTTAGATGCTTTCATTCCAATTTCGGAACGAAAATTGAAAGATTTTCGAATCTATCTCGGAACAGATCTAAGAGTTACGATATTTCAAACATCATGAGCTTACTGCAGATATTTTATTTAAGTTTTTGAATTTACCGAACGGACATTTTATATGTATGACAATTTTACTTCTTAATAAAGACTTTTTTACTTACAAATAAAGAAGATCCACACGCACGCACGCACACACACACACACACACACACACACATATATATATATATATATATATATATATATATATATATATTACTGATTAGTAAAAAGTTATCAAAATTTCAGGATTTTACATATGATATAAATAACAAAGCTTTCTAATTTTAATTTTAATATCAGTTTTATATTTTATTACATTTTAAGTATCTGATATCAATACAAACCCAACAAATTTTGGCTTACACATATAACTATTTTGAATATAATTGATTTTCAATTTCCTGAAAGAAAAAAAAATTATAAGCAAATGTAATTTCTTCTCATACTAGTAGTCTAACACAACTAAAGATGTTGTATCAGAATTAGCTTATAAAAACGGACGAGATGAAATAAAATTTACAAAACAAAACCCATTCAAGCATAATGTTTTAAAACTTAATCATCCGCTGATTCAAATGCCTAACAGATATTGTTCCGAACAATTATTCCACTAAACTCGATGTATTCGCTGTAGGGGTTGTAGGGCGACACAGTCAACGAGGCCTTAATAACAAGTTTATTATCAAGAAGACATAAATACACAGACGACAAAACACAGCCGAGATGTACAGAAGCAATAAACAGCAGCACTTACAACAAACACCAGCCACCAAGTAGTAATTTGTAATAAACAACCACAGCAGCACACAAAGTGGCCAGACAAAATTCAGCAGGAAGAGAGAAACCACCAGAGGTCTTACCAAACGTCTGCTATTCTCCTCGCTTTAGCCGTTCTCAACTGTAGACTCACTACTATACGACTGGCTGACTGACTATTCAACACACAACTCGATGTTGTTTCAATACTTCAATCGGTGCACGGTTTAATCCATTAATTGCTTGAGCTCCATTCAACACGCTTGCGCCTGGCTGGACTGATCCAGCTAATTTGTCGCTGACTAACCATATGAATCAACACATACCTGTTACAGACTGTCTCCGGTTTGGTCTCCCAGCCTTTTATAGCTTTTGGAGCAGGGCACAGAAGGTTTTCGAACAATACAGCATAAGTCGCCTCCTTGCGTACAGCCGACCACCCCGCCACCACTGAACGTAGCAATATCGACAGGATTTATAGCGACCGACTCATAAGTCGCCTCCTATTCGCCTTTTCGTCCTGAAGATTCTAATTCCTGAAGATTCTAATATCATCTATTTTGTCGTCGAATTCGTCGCTAAGACGGCAAATAATCGCCACATTTGTCGCCAAAACTATGTTTGTATGTCAAACTATCTTTCAGGTGATGAAACTAATTGTGTTGAAAAGCAACATTACAGATTCGTAAAAATATGCACTGCGTTTACGGCCAACAGATTGTAATTTTTACTTTTTCCTGTACGATATATTCGAAAAGAATGCATTGTAATCGTAAAAAAAAACCCGACTCCGAGGTTTTGAAGAATTTTGCATTTTAGAACTTCCCCAATCCGAAAGAACATTTTAGAAATTCTATATGTTTTCTATGTCCGTGAACGCGATAGCTAAAAAACGTTTGGATTAGAAGAAAGAAGTCTGGCATGTTAACTTAAGACCAAATTCTTAGATTTGTATCACATTTAGAATAAAATCCACTCAGAGGAAGTCTGTGTAACATGCTGCCAAGTATAAATGAACAAAATAATTACAAAGCAAAGAGCTAGATAAATAAAATTTGGCATACAGATTTCGCATTTGTAATGTAGATCCTATAGAATTTCAAATTTATCCGTCAAGATATTGACAGTCTGATGACCTGTACATTCCCGTGCATGTAAACACTATAAGTAACCAGAATAAGTGATCTCCTGAAACATTCTAGCATACTCTGATAAATTTGTCATGTCATGGAATGCCTTGCATGATATTAGCATATAATAGTTACGAAATATTAACTTTTGGCGTGAAGCTATCGTGGCATCCTCAGCGAGTGTTTTGGCGATTAATTCCTGACATGGGGTTAATAGTATCTGAAAACTAAATTTGCACTTTAGACACGTTTTTCTCAATCGGTTGAAATAAAGATTTTACACAAAACTGCACTTGTAGTCACAAAATCGCATACTGAATTTGATATATTTAAATCATTGTGTTTTTGAATTATCGTGTTTACATAATTCTGAAAGGGCAGACCGACAGACAGTCAACCTGTTGTTGATTTATCTCAAAATTTGACAAGTCGATTTTAAATCTGTGTGTCGAATCTTTTCTATCTAGTCTTATCTTGGTTTTGTAATTATCGTGTTAACTTATATTAGGACACCCAGACAGATGGGATTCCTCTGTACAGATTTTATACAAAATTTGACAGAAATTTATGAATTTGATGTAAAGACTGTATACCAAATTTCACCCTTCTAACTCTGAGCGTTTTTGAATTATTTTTGTCACAGACAGACGGACATTTCAATGAAATGAGTTTTTCGAATTCAGGGAGGTCTAAACTGCGGGGATTCATCAACATTTTCGGGTTCGAATTTTCGAACGATTACTATACTTTCTCTAAACTACGTATACGAGAAAACAGAAAAATGTAATGTCTTAAATAAATAAATGAAAGTTGTCACGTGATGTTTTGATGGCAAATCTAGTCCGATATCAGATTTTGTTTTCAATCAATTGAGAAAAAAAAGTCCCAAATACCTATGTCATTTACTAGTACTTCCGCATGGTATGGATTAATTGCCGAAAAAAATCTCTACATTTGGCATGCTAGAGTTGTAAAAATACTAGATATGTACCAAAAATATATAAATTCGCCACTGCCGTGCAGGCATTCACTGACTTGCCCAAGGCACAGAATTTTATACGGCTGGAATGATATAACATTTCTATTTGGAAGTGCGCAAGAAAGTTTTGGGGTGACCACGACCATTGGTTTAGAAGCGTAAAGATACTGTTACAAACCTGCAATTCGGCTTCCCAGCATAGTTTGTTCCATCATTGGAAAGAAAATTTTACAGTCATCTCTATGGGACAGAGTCTGGGCGTCGTGTCGGGGGTCCCAGAGCTTGGCGACAAACTTGGCGAGTTTGGCGCCAAAATAGATAATACCCGAAACTTCGAGAATTTTCCCGATCCGTCCAGTAGGAACCGAGATACGCCTCGAACGTTCCTGAATGGCTGAGAGGCTTCTAGCCCCGCCTCCTGAGACCTATAAAAGGAAGCGACCACCGCTGCCAACAGAGACGACGGAGTAGTCCGAAGACGGAGCGGAAAAGCCAGTGGTCCGAGTTCGAGAGCAGCGAAGTAAGCCAGTAGTCAGAGTGGACGGAGTGGTCGAAGAAGAGTAAACGGAATCGACGAAGTGAAGTCAGTAATCCAAGTCCGAAGACGGAGCGGAGGAGGCGGAAACGACGGTGAGCAGCGACGGAGTCAAGCTCGTGCTGAACTGAGCTGTGCGCTACTGTCTGCAGTAGATTCTGGTTGTATGCTGCTGTGTGTGCTGTTGTATGCTACACGTCTCGGGTGAAGATAATCGTCTTCTGTGCTGTATATAGTTGTCGCTTTGTGCTGTCCTGTGTGTCTTCGTGTGAATAAACGTCGTTGTTTCTTTTTCTACTGCCGCCTGCTGATTGAGCGTTCTTTACACCATATCACTTCCACTATCCAAACGAACCCCGGTAAAGAAAATTTCGTAACAATACTTTTTTATTACCTGTATAAATAGATGTATTTTATAAAAGGAACTTACTAGGTAATGGTTAATTTAACTCGTATTTTCATGTTCTTCGAATAGAAATTTTTATTTTTTATCAAATAAGTTTGGTGCGGATTTTCTTTATACTGAAAACTTCACCAAGAAAAGCATGATTTCATTCGTAGACGAAAAGACATAATTTCCAAAGCAATATTCCCCACTCCCATCCCTTTACTAACATCCTGAGAAGGTAAAAAAAGAAGAAAGGAATTCAAAAAAAAACTATATAAATAAGAATAAAAAAAAAGAAATAAAAAAAAAACTTTAGCTAGAGCTCTATCCTTTTGAAAGCGAATGATACGAATTTTATGGCCAACCAGATTGCTAGAGCGAGCTCCTTTCTTTTTAATACATAATCCGCTCTCCTTCTTCAAGAAACTCGCAGAGCGCGAATTCGGGGTATACGTTCGAAATGAAATGGAAGCAAGCCATAACGGCCGAAAGAGCAGCCAATGCGCAATAAAAAGCAAATGGAAAGATGCGCATTCAATTCCGGTTTTTATTACTAGAATTTAAAAGTAATGGACCTGTTAATGGATGAAAACGTAGGCGTGCATTCAAAGAAATGGCCACTAAAAGATGGGGAAAACCAGTTCGCCAGTTTCATATCAATCAGAAAGTATTTCCACTTTTCGGAATGGCAACTGTTAATGGGAATATAAATAGAAGATAACTGAAATTTTATTAGGGTGTGTCGGAACCACATCGGGTATCAGAAGTAACAGGGACATATAGAAAACGATTTTTGAAGTTTTGTAGAATCTAAGGATTTAGAATAATAAAAAGAGAGTATTCTTTCCAGAATGTTTTTAAATACTGCTACAATACGAACATTTGATTTTTCGTAGCACAATTGAAAAAAAGCAATTGATTTCTATTGCGTCTATATTCTTTTCCTAGGATTAGACCGAAATTCGAAATATCGACAAAACCATATACCGAATGTCTATTTATGTAGAAACTACGTTTTTGTGATATCGAGGCATATGAACAGGTTCGAAAAGTCATATCATATGACTCTCCGACCTGCCCGAAAGCACACGGATAAAGAATACTCAATGAACGGACCACCGCAATAGCAACATTGGCGGGAACTGTGGTTGAGTCCGAAAGGCCATCACCGGCTATGGTACAACCGAAGGAAGTACGTCCCGTCATCGATGGCAGGAGGCAGATCTCACACCTACTTATGCACCCACCAGGGTGGCGAGATCCAACCACCATACCGGAAACATCTCATTCTCATCTCGAGGTACGAACAGGGTCGAAAAAAAAAACGAAATTCTTCAGGCAGATTTTATCCAAAAGTCGACAAAAATCTGCAATTTTGGTGTTATGGCCCCATATAAAATTTTATCCGTCAGTTGTAGATTTCTGTCAAATTTTGAACGAAATCCAGCCACAAGAAATTTATTGGTCAGGCTGTCCGAATAAAAATTAACCCTATAATTACAAGACTACGTGAGATTGATGGTAAAAAAATAAAAAAATACTGCACATATTTAACCACTAAATTGTAAATACGTGTCAAATTCGGAACCAAATCCATCGTGCAGTTGACCATCTGCTGGTATTTATTTTTGTATTCATATCAACATTGTAATTAAAAACACACACAGAATTTAGGTAAAATAAAATTTAATCTAAAGTTACAGCATTTTTTATTAAATTTTGGAAAAAAAATTAATAAAAGATGCTATAACTTATAAATTTGTCAAAAAGTTGAACGATTGCAAATCTACTTTTATACTCATTTAAACACGATACTTCAAAAGGGCAGTGATTTAAATAAGTACATAAAATATGGTATATGATTTTGTAACTCATTTATTTTTAAATTTTGATTTTTTTCGGTTAGAAAAAAATGTTTAAAATATATATTTGGTTTTCTGATACGTGTGCATTAACAAAATCTCAGAAATAATCGCCAAAAATAACATGCTCTTTTATAACTATTGTTCTTTAATAACATGTGGTTAATAATTCACTAGTATATTTATTAATTAGTATATCTATTAAGCTTTGTTTGTTCCAAATAATCTATTTTTTCTACTTATAGCAATAAGTCGTAAACATAATTTTACGTGCCTTATACTTTATTGGCATATTCCGGCACGTACACAAATAAAAATCTTAATTTAGATAATTCTTGAAAAAGAGATAACTAAGCCCGACTCACAAAAAAATAAATAAAAATAAGGTCCCATTAAAATATGCACGTGACAGTTTCGTACAATAATATGCGAATAATTTCATATTTTGAGTACATTTTGTAAAGATGGTCACGGATCATTTTTATTTATCAAATATTCTCTGCTGTTTCCCCCTTAAATCCAATAATTGTTTTCTATTCTCGGAATATTCATTCATTCATTCATTTTATGGGATGTGGATTATTTTCAATGACTATATACAGAGGAAAGATTTTGTGTAATATGGATAATTTAGGGTTAGATTAACCCATAAGTGGTATCGTAAAATTTATGCCTTAAAATTTACGTTTTATAAAGCTGGTTTGGAGCGTAATTGCCGTCGAACCACCATGTCGCTCCAAGCCAGCATTAAAAAACGCAAGTAAACACATATAAATGAATTTTTATATCTACAATGGAGTTTTTATTGGACGAATAAATTAATAAATATATCTCTTATATAATTTATCAGTTTTATTTTCTAGCATACGAATTATAGAAGAAGTATTGAAATCGTTAAGAAATTCGAAACTCGATGTTTTAAGGAATCTTCACGTTTCAAAAGTCCTTCAGTTCAAAAACCACATTCTTTGCACACATTCTTCGTCTTCGAAAACCACATTCTTATGTGAATATGATAACAGATAAACACTTTGAGCTTGATCGATAAAATTTGGTCTATGGATTTGATATAAAATTTGCAGATTTATGTCAAATTTTGAGTAAAATCCATTTTGAAGAAGTCTGTCTGTCTCGTCGTGCGAGTTGAAGAGTATAAAAAAAGGCTCAATAACTACAAAATGCAAAGAGCTAGGTCAGTAGAATTTGATACGCAGATTTATCGACTAAAGTGCAGGCATTTAGCAAATTTTAAACAAAATTTGACTAACAGCTGACCCTCTGTCAGTCTGTACATTCGCATATCTGTATACCAAATAATAACTCATAAACGCAATGACCTGAATCAATAAAAATCACGCTGTGACCTTGCGACTTCATCTGAAGTTTTGTGCCAAATGTCGGTAACAATTAGGAAAAAGGCATCTAAACATATATTTTCGAGATAAATTCAGTAAAAATACTAGAATCATGTCAAAAGTCTATATTTAGTTACTATCGTTCATCAGTGCCATGCAATATATTCGCGGCTTTACCTACGATATCCTATTATATGCAAAGGAAAGGAGATAAAAACTTTATTGGAGAATATGCGAGAAAGTATTGGGGAGAATTGTCCCGCTGGTTTCAAATAACTATTTCTGAAATGTCTTTAATTTTTATTTTATATAAATGCTCATATCCCCTTCTAGATAAGTTACCAATGATATCCTTCTTTCTTGAGAAAATGTAACTACTTAACTGCTTAATATCTATGGCTACCTGCGCGAAACGACGTTAGAATATCCCATTCTTAACCATTGCACTGATTTCACCAACTCTTATTTCATAAGAAAACTAAAGACCTATAGATACATCATCAATGATCGCTTGCCCTCTCTTGTCGTTTCATAAAGTTTTACAACATACGGGAAATGAAATTCTTGTTACAGCCTTCAGCTTCAACAATTAGATAGATTTCGCCAATATTTTCATCACTTTTGAAACATGGCTAACTAGTCCAAATGCTTTGATACACTAACTTAAAATATACAAAATTTCATCATAACTAGTTTATTCAGACATAGCTATTAATATAATACAATCTGTTACTTTCATATTATTCTATTATTGTTAATAACATAATTATTAATATTATTGTTTCATTATCATTCGGTTTGCGTACTGTGATTAATTAGATAATAAAATTTATTCTACGAGAAAATACAAAGCACAAGTAGCAAAACAAAAAATGAAAAAAAAAATGAGGTGTACATAAATAAGAGCACTTGAGGAAATCAACCTACATGTAAATAAAAAAAACAACATGTAAATAAAAATTCGATCAGAACATCAGAAGGAAAATCTGAGTGTCTTCCCATACCTATCACCCGATAAGCCATCACGTGAAATGGAATTCTCAAGAAGAATCTCTAGATCTCTGTTATTAATAGATATAGGCCTATAATTCTTACATTTTCTAGAGCATTAACTTTTAGGGTTTAAGTAGCCACGTTTATCACCAAAGTCAAAAGTCATTGTCTTGGCAACCATTCACTCTAAATCCCTCTTTTCATCGACGAGATTCATATTGCAGGAAAAGGCTATTGGAGATTTGTAACAATATGATGAGCAAACGGACGGGCGCTGGTTATTTATAATTTTTTCAAATGTCAATAGAATATTCTTGCTAGCATATAGTACTTCTGAAATATCATTCGATAAACTCATAGGCATTAAATTTCTTTATTATACACTACAGGTATAGAATTTAGTTTATTAGGTAAAAATATGAATAAACTTTCTTTTGATAGATGATATCTACTGAAATTTCCAACAGAGTGAACTGGATACTTCGTAAAAAGCAGGTTTCTTATCGCATAAAAGTCAAATGGAACTTTTTTTATATGAAATAGAATAAAATGAAATACATTTCATTTTATTGAAACGATAAATTTTATATCACAGTAAATCAAATATTCCACTACGTTTTTCACTGATAACTGAAAATCATATTTCAGAAGAATGTGTTTTATTTCAAGAAGGGATAGTCATACTTCGATTTCGAAGCATCTTTTTATTTACTTTCCAAAAACTATAAAATTTATGTAAATCACATTAAAATTTCTATTTTCCGATTTTTATGAAAATATATTTCTTAGGAAATAAAAATATGTCACGGGGGTACTCTAGATATTTATCAAAAACAAATATTTATAGATATTATGTTTTAAAAGAAAAATCACTACTTAATGTTACATAACTTTAAATGCTCAGTTTCTTGATGTTTTTTGTAAGAAAATTCTTCAAACACCTTCTATCCATAAAAAAAGTTGTATTAAAGATCAGTTATCATTGGCGACCTTCTGAATCGCCAAGTATATTTTCGTTAAACTCAATTTTCAATAAATCTTTTATGCATAACGTGATGTTCATCGTTTCCTATACTCTGTTTCACCCTAACTTGGCAGTAGTGTATATTCTAGGCATGCCGAATCACAGTCGTTGTCAAGGAAACTGGGTTACTTTAAAGTACGAAGTTACTAGAAATGCAGATCGCTGGCGAAACTTTATCTCGCAAATTTTTCGCCAAATAGTAAATATTTATTTACTTTATTATATTATAAATTTATCGGAGAATTAATTGTTTCCTTATTTTCATTATTTTTTCAATATTATTGACACATTATTTTAATAAATCAGTAATGTTATTTCATTTCGTTTCATTGTTTCTCAAAAGAAAACCCTAAATCTTTCAATATTCGTAAAGCTTAGTTCGGCTAATGTTTTTCGAAAAGCTATCTGTATAATCGTTCACATCTTTTAAAACTTTATCTAATGTTGGGATCTCATTTCTACGAAAATATGCATGGATTTTTCGTCAAATACAGGACGATGTAAAATCATCATATTTTACAAGACCTGAATGTTTACCTACTGAGCCTGGTCATTTCTTTCCGGGGGTACTAAAAGGACTGGATGCCTTTATTTCTTTTTTCAAAAGGAAAACTGTTCATTGCGAAATACCTGCAAGGTGCGAAACTTTATCGACGATTTGATTGATAGAATCTTGAGGGTTTTCTCGGAGTCGAGAATAAACTTTTAATATGTTTCTGCATGTGCACTTTTTGTTGGTTTCACTCGTCTTGAAGGTGTGCACAGCGTAGTCGGTGATAACACTTTCTCTTTTTCAGACATTTTAGAAGTGAATAAAAATAACGAATCGAATAAATATTCAACAATCAAAACTAATAAATACTAATGTGATTAATAGTATCAAAAATATCAGCTGGTAAAAAAACGAGAATAAAAAAGTACGAAAGATTATAACGGTTGCGAACTGAATGAAGCTGAGTTGGCGAGGACGTAAAAGAAAAGCGCGCCAAATATTTGACCTTGAAGACCGGTTCTAGCCAAAGTGGAATTCATTATGTCAATCTTTTAGTTTTATTCGTTCGCTTTATTTACAAAGTACTTAACAGATAAGCACTTCTAACTTGAGAATGATTTTAAATACATACTGATAAAAAAAGGATTTCTGTAATTTATGATATTATTTGATAAATTTCTTCGCATTTTAACTATTTTAAAGTCGGAATTGATGGGGAACTCTTTCAGAACGCGGAGCGTCACATTTTCTACCTTTTACAATACTGCCAAGTTAGGGTGAAACAGAGTATAACATAGTGTTACAAATCTGCAATGCTGCTTCCCAGCACATTTAATTCCATCGTAGGAAAGTTAGTTTTACGGACAACTCTCTATTGGATGTTGATCGGACGCCGGATCAATGATAATCGGACTTGGCGAAAAATCTGGCGACAAAATGGACGATAATAAAATCTGTAGGAATTTCGGTGATAGAACCCATAGGAGGCGAATTATGCCTTGATTTCACGTCGCTAAAGGGAGAAAGGACAACAAGGATAAGTGCATTTCATGGATTTTTTCTTATTCTTTGATCTTCATTTTCGCCTCTTTAGATACCTTTTCGTAATTTTTTTTATCACCCACGTGTATGTGAGTGTCGTGTGCTTTCTGATCATAACATTTTAAATGAAAAATTGCGTATTGATTGCTTCCATGGCTATTGAAATGGCAAAACAGCTTTCAGGAGTGACACTAAGAATATTCTAATTAATATTAAATGTGACAAAGATTATTTACTGATGTTTTTCTAAAAATATTATCAATAAAAATTCAATAACAAATAAAAAAAAGGTCTAATAGCATAACGAATTATTATTATTTTGTAATTAGATAAAAATTAGGTAATTTTTAATTTATTAAAATTGCTTCTTAATTTAATTAAAATTTAGGTGATTCATAATTTTAATAAATTGGAAAATTACCTAATTTATTAAAATTAAATAATTAAATAATTTTATTATTATTTAAATAACCTAATCTCAAAAATAGATATCTTAAATTCATTCATCGCAGCCTAATCTTTAGGCCCTTTACAGTGAAATATAATTATTAAATTAAAGTATTTTATTTTGAATAAGTATCTTTTACCGCCAATATTACGAGATATACGTAGTTTTTAGGCCTCCTAAGTCCGCTTATAATCCAAGTTCACCTTATTCTTAAAGGTAAATATATTCTCCTTTCATCTTTCCTCTCACCCTTATTTTGACTAAATAAACGCATTCTGAGACATGCGCAAAAGTGCCAAGAGCTTTAGAATCCGAGGAAGAACATTAAAAGAAATGAATTTGAATAAAAATATGGAAAAAAATAGCAGCTTTATGACTGAGGAGGGTTTATAGAACTGAATGAAAATTTATTATTTTTTAAGAATTCTTATATACGCTTGAGCATTAGTAGACGATTCTTAGTAAACATCATGCCTATATATAAAAAACAAAATATATACGTATAATACATATATAGTCTGGAAATGCATGTATACTTAATGATGTTTCCGGAAATGCATGCATACGAAAATATACCGGCCACTTTGACGACGCTCACATACTTGAAAGATAAAGATTTTTCTCAAGTATACAGAAAATCACGATACGGTTTAGTGAAGAAAAAAGAGAGACACCCACTTCAAAAGTGGTTTTTTCTACATTTTATTCTAGAATAGCACCGAGATTTAGATGAGATCTTAAATCAACTGCGCCGATAGCTACTTTCAATAACTTTTCAAGATGTTTGCTGAACATGGCTATATATATTCTGATAAAAATTTAAGGAGCACATATAAAGATACTATAGAATTTCTAGTAATATGTTTTGGATTAAGTAAATATAGTTATATTTGGGTTTGATATGAATGAACGGATTTAAGTTCCGAATAAAAATATATAAATAGAAAATTTTAAAAAAATGAAATCTGCTATCGGAAATTTTATGTTATTATGTGAGAATATTAATATTTTTTGAGTCATTATTTGTTTTAATTAAGTTAAGTCATAAACAAGTTTAATCCAGTTTGAAACAATCACGTGAATATCATATTACGCATGCGTCGATATTTAGAAAAAGAAGGGCTTTTTTCCCCCTCGTCTCAAAATCGTTCGAGCTCCAAAACTTTATATAGGGTACAAATTTTTTTTTTCTTTTCGAAAATTTGGTCTAAATTGGTTTTGAAGCATCACGTGCCTACTGTATTGCGCAATCATCAACTTTTAAAAAAGCGATGATTTTTCTTCATCTGAAAATCATTCGAACTCCAATACATTTTTCGCGAGATGGAAAAATTAAAAAAAAAATCACGTTATTTAACATTCTACATATACATATGTGTATATGTTATATATATTCATATATGCATATAACATATAACAATCATTCCCATTTTATTCTCTGTGCTTCATCAGGCTATAACTTATTACGACCCTGCCCTTCGTTGGAGAGATAGGAGAATCGTGCAGGCGAACATTCTCACCAAGTTGTAACTTTTTGTTGGCGATAAGTTGCCAAATTTGACAACTTTCTTTATCATTTAACAACCCTAATAGCGAAAAATTAATGCCTCAAAAGCGAAAAATCGCTAATTTTTTGTCCGTGAATTTTGTGCCTTCAACAACCTCCAACTAAAACAACATCATGTTCTCACATGATAATATATATAACGCCAATGTACGTGACACAGAAATAGCTTTTATAAACGTTTAGTTTCTGAAAATATAAACTGAGAAATTTAATGTTTTAAACCAATACTATTTAATGCATAATAATTAATAGTAATATATACTGAATTTGAAAAGGGAACGAAACAACCAGTGAATATCACAATAATGAAGTTGAATATTATTATTTCCATTAATATTTACCATTATTATATTATTTCCAATAATATTTCCTTTATAAGATAACAAGAGATGAATAATATTGGGCTTAACTGTATCCATACGTGAGCAACACAAGCAAATCAAGAAATTACATCTTAACAACTAAGATTTAATATTCCAAAATGTTTAAATGTTTTTAAATGTTCCAAAGTTGTCTAACAACCATCCTGAAAGTAGTTCACCGTTATCTGCATCAAAATAATTCATCGATTGTTATACATTACCTGTTATTTTTATTTAATTCTTGAAAAAAAATATTAATTCTGATTAAATATCTGATTTGTTGGAAAAATTAAAAAAAATATGCAGAAATTTAGAAAACTCTTTAGTTAAAAGTCAAGAATTTATATAAAATCTTAAACACGAAAAACTTTTGACACTTTTTCCATTCCAAGTTCCAATAAACAAAATGGCAACGAAATAGACGTTGGTTTGCTTTCTCAAATGAAAGTTCTCGGAATGGACTCGGAAATACGTCGAAACACTACAAAAAGGAAACAAAAAAAATCTACAGCATCAAAATAGAATCCAAAAGTATTAATAAATTCAAAATGTCAACCAGTTCCAAATGCATTTCGGCAATGTATTTTCGAATATCCAGAAGGACTTCAGATCGTATATATTCCAAATTGCAAAATTCGTTTTGGCAGCATTGAAAAAATAAAAACTCATAAAGCAACGGAAATGTAAGTGAATATAGAACCGACTATTTATTTTATATCCTGTACTGAAAAGATGGATGTTCTGTGACTTGAATCAGTTTCTTTTTTGTTATTTTTAGAGGACATATGGTTAGGTTATAGTTTATTTGCGATTAGAGTAAATTTCTCGAAATGAACTGTGAATGTTTGATTTTACACAGAAAAGTAATTCAGAATTCGAAAGGAAGAAGAATTGGGTTTTATAGGAAATTTATGCATTGGGGAAATGATTTCAACTTTGATTATATTGCAAAAAAATAGATTTTGCAACTCTACTTTATCAGAATAGAATTTCTTGAAATTATACTAATAGTGATTTATTAAAGGCATAGAGAAATAAAAAATAATCGCAATCATATTTTCTTTGACAAATAATGGCTGAAATTTACATCAGCATTTCTTACGAAATTTTTTTTATGGTTTTAAAATTTATTTCCAATTTCTTTTAAATGAATTAATTCAGAAGTTAATACCTAACTCTAATCTTATTTTATTACATAGAAAGAAAAAGTAATACATTCGGAAAAATACTCGACTGCAAGTTTTGGGACCTCCTTGAGTTCACAAAACGCGTTTCTACTTTCGCGTATACTAAATATAAAAAAGTATTGTAACTATAAAAAAAAGAAGAAAAGAAAGAAACACATTCACTTCAAATGTGGTTTTCTCTACAATTTTTTTAAGAATAGCACCGAGATTTAGATATGATATTAAATGCACTGCGCCGACAGCTACTTTCAATAACATTTTCAAGATGTTTTATGAATATATTTTTACAATATATATTCCGATAAAAATTTATGGAACATATATAAAAATATTATAGAATTTCCAGCAAAATATTTTGTATTAAATAAATGTACTTATATCTGGGTTTGACATGAATGGCAAGATTTAAGTTCCTCTTGATAAATATATATACGAAATTTTAATGTTGCTTCTCAACATAGCTAGTTCTATATTGTAAGATTGAGTTTTACTCCATTGGATGCTGATAGGATGTTGGATCAATGACAAACAGGCTTGGCGACAAACATGGCGTCCATTTGGCGACAAAATGAATGATAACTAGAATGTACAGGAATTTTGGCTATAGGACCAATTTTTCCATTTTGTTCCAAACGGATGATACTAGTATCTTCAAGAATTTTGGCTATAGGACCAATTTTTCCATTTTGTTCCAAACGGATGATACTAGCATCTTCAAGAATTTTGGCTACAGGACCAATAGTCCAGCAAAGCGCAAGCGTTCAATGGTGCTCAAGCAATTAGTGGATTGTGAATTGAGCCGTTTGCTGGGTTCTGGATTCTAGTACTGAATCATCATCAGTGGAGCAAGCATATACCAAATTTCACCCGTCTAGATCTAAGGGGTTTTGAGTTATCTTTATCACAGACAGATGGACATTTTTCAAACATATTTTTCGAATTCAAGAAGGTCTACAGCGTGGAGAATCGTCAAACACTCGAGTTCGAATTTTTTTGACTATTATTGTACTTTCACTGTGCCTACGTATGCCAGAACGTAAAAATTGAGGAAATTAATGCTTTAAATCAATATTGCTTAATGCCAAATAATTAATATTAAGATATATTGACCTTGAAAATGAAATGAAACAACGAGTAAATAATCCATTTCTAAAATAGAATATTTAATTATTATTTTTGAAGAAGGTTTTTGGCTCCAATAAACTTCGCGAAATCAATTAATCAATCAATATCATTTAAGAAATTTAAAAAAAAACATTATATTTACGAAAATCAGAAGAGACAAAATAATGGACTCAACAGCATCCATTTCTGAGCGAAACAAACAGATTACGAAATTCCATCTTGACAACAAAGGCTTAATGTTCCAAAATGTTTAAATGTTTTGAATGTTCCAAACAGGAAAAGTTATTTCACAACCAACTGCATCTGGATAAGAATAATTCGTTCATATCATACATTACTTGTTATTGTACACTCCCAAGTACACGGCCAAATGTGGCGTAAGAACAGGACGGATAACAAAAATGCCGGATAGACCGGAGTTCCATAAACTCATTTCTTCGCCCAACAATACTACAAAACAAAGTTACCAAAACTCAATGTTACAATACATATTTTCTCACTTCTTATTGAGTACTAAGCCCTGCATTCATCTCAATTCCCGTAAAATGTGAACCAGGTTGCGGGCCAGTGAATCATGGGAGCAGTTGCTGGCAGCTCAACGATTTAAAACAGAAGACTGTACGGGTAGTTTATATACGTTTATAGACTGCACTGCATATTTCAAGAATTAATTAGAAGAAAAAAATAAATTAAAGGATACAAACGTTCACATTTTAACAGAAATTCTGTAATCTTCACTGTGGTACACCAAAAAAAAAAACAATAATAATACACCAAGAATAATTTACGAATGCTGTACTTACTGTGCAGTTTATAATCAGGCATAGCGGCACCAATTAAGGTTAATTACACACAGACGAAACAATGAACAACTAGCAGAACACTGCTCTTTTCCTGTCCCAACTTGCATTTTGCTCATGACTTGTAGGAGGATCGCAGCAGATGCCCGTTTCCAATACTTTGGCAATGTTGCCAATGCAACACCTTGCCTTTCTCAATTAATCACGATAACTAGGTCAGATAGTACGGAAGCCGGATAGTCTCTAACCGGATACTAGGGAGTGTTTTGTATTTATTTATCTAATTTTAAAATAAAATATAATGTCCGATGTAAATACATGAATTGCAAGAAAAAACAATAAAAAAATGTAGAAATTTTCCAATTTTTAAAGGCTTACAGAACTCGGATGATTAAATCTCGGAAGCCAAGTATTTAAATGAAATCTTAAACACGAAAAACGTTTGACACTTTTTCCATTCGAAGTACTAATAAATAAAATGGCAACGATATAGACGTTGCTTTGCTGTCTCAAACGAAAGTTCTCAAAATGGAATCGGAAATAGGTCGAAACACTACAGAAAAGAAATGAAAAAATAAAAAGTCTCCAACTTCAAAGTAGAATACAAAAGTCTTAATAAATTCAAAATGTCAACCAGTTCCAAAGGCATTTCGGCAATGTATTTTCGAATATCCAGAAGGACTTCAGATCGTATATATTCGAAATTGCAAAACTCGTGCTGACAGCATTGAAAAAAAAAACCGCATAAAGCAACGGAAATGTAAGTGAATATAGAGCCGACTATTTATTTTATATCCTGTATTGAAAAGATGGATGCCTCGCGACTTTAATCAGTTTCTTTTATGTTATTTTTTAGGACGTATGGTTAAGTTATTGTTTATTTGCGATTAGAGTGAATTTCTCGAAATGAACCTTGAATGTTTGATTTTATAGAAAAAAGTAAATCATAATTGGAAAGAAAGAAGAATCGGGTTTTATAGAAAATTTATTATGCATTGGGAAAAGGACTTCAACTTTGATTGCATTGCAAAAGTAAAGATTTGGAATATTTAAAAATCTACTGATTGTGGTTTATTAAAGGCTGAGTGGCACAAAAATCGCTGCCATATTTATTTAGTTTTTTCAGAAATAATGACCGAAATTTCCATTATCATTTCTTACGAAATAATTTATGGTTTTTAAAATGTATTTTCAATTATTTTTTAATAAATTAATACAAAAGTCAGTATCAGTTTATTAGTTTATCGTTTATCTAGTTTTATGGTATAGTATGAGAAAGAAAAACATTCATAAAAAAGCCCCTCAATTTCAATATTTTGATAAGACTGAAGCCTTCCTGAGTTACAAACACGTATTTTTGTTTTCTCGTTTAATGAGTATAAAAAAGTATTGTAATTGTTAAAAAAAATCGAAATCAAAATTCCGAAAACAATCTCGAGTTGAAAATTACATTTTTAGAAAATGTCTGTCTGTCTGTGACAAAGATAACCCAAAGACGCTTTGAGCTAGACAAATGAAATTTAGTAGATGTTCTTTAAACGAAACTTGTAGATTCCTATCCAATTTTGTGCAAAATTCATTTATAAGAAGTCCGTCAGTCTGGCTGTCTGAAAGTATGTTAGCACGATAACTACAAAAGCAAAACAGCTAGATAAATAAAATTCAGTGCACAGATTTAATATCTATTGTATAGACGCCTATCAAATTTTGAATCGAATTCAACAAGAAGTTGACGGTCTGTCGGTCTGTATTTTCAAAAGCATATAAATCAGCTAACTCAAAAACGCAATGACTTAAATATACCAATTTTGGTATTTGAATTTTAACTATAAATGTAATTCTGTGTCAGTCTTGGTTCCAATCATTTAGAAAAAGCGTGTCTAAAGTATAAATTCTATTTTGAGTACCATTAATCTCATGTTAGGAATTAATCGCCGAAAAAACTTGCCAAGCGTCACATGATACATTCAGTGAAAATGTGAAATTCATGCCAAACTTTAATATTTCGTAACTATTGTTCGACAGTGCTATCTATACAAAGCGTTCTCTGTCGTATACAAAATCCACAATTTTTTTACGGGGTATCAAATAACTTTTTCGAGAGTATGCGAGAAAGTTTTAGGAAGACCACTGTCACTGGCTAGAATTATGTGTCTGTATCTTGGTCCATCCACCTCTACGTTTCCATCCACTCATACGTTACTGTGTGTATTTTTGGAAACTATAATTTTAAAACGAAATGTTATTCCAAAATTAGATTCATAGATTTCTACCAACTTGTGGTCGAAATAGGCTAATGAAAAATATATTGATCGGTGTGCAGGCTTGTGAAAGTGATGAATATAAAATGAAATTACAGAGATATGTGGTGGTAGCTTCATAATCTAGTTAAGAGCCTCCGGACTTGGGTGATCACTTTTGTCTAGTGGTTATTTTACACGGCTATGAACCCTAACGTCGCGGGTTCGGTCCTCGCTCAAGCTGCCTCCACAGACATAATCTAGTCTATGGTTTTATCTTCAGAAGTGTATAACCGAAATAAATTTTGAACCAAATATCTTAACAATTTGATCGTCTATCGGTCTGTACATTTGGATACATATAAATGCCGTAACTCTAAAACAAAACGAGTAATTAGTTACAAAAATTGTAGCTCAGTCTTATCCTGATTTCTGCATTCAAAAAAAGAAGTCCAAATTATAAACTCGGTAAATATATACATATATATACTATATATATAATATGAAGCACAAAACGATCATTTGCGGTGTCGGTCATTATAAGTGTAAATTTAAAATTGGGGGTGGGAGGATGCTCTGAATATGTTGTCATCTTATGGAGTTACACAAATGCATTGCAAAAAAAATCTCCGAAGTCTCGTGAAAATTCACGTGGATGACCAAAACCTGCGAAAGAGGGTCGAAAAGGCAGGAATGAAAGCCTTATTAAATAGTATCCACTCCCACTGTTCTTTTTTTTTTTTTTTTTGAATACGAAATCCATTTTTTTCCCCATTTTTCTAGAGTTTGCATGCACAATTTAGTTTCATTCTGTTCATTGGATTTAGCTGCAGATTTTTTCTAAACAGAAAAATATTTTATAGCCACTCTATTGCCTCAGTCTTCTGCATTTGGATAAGAATAATTCAGTATATATCATTACGAATATGTAATGTTGCTTTCCAGAACAGTTGGCTCCGTCGTCGGAAAAATCGTTGTACGATCCGTTCTATTGGATGCTGATCAGGTTGCCGGATCAGGGACCTCCGACCTTGGTGACTATTTGGCGACTATGGCGACAAAATGGATGATACTGGAATCTTCAAGAATTTTGGCGAGAGAGCCAATAGGAACCGAGCTATGTTTGATTGTTCGAGAACATTCTCTGTCATGTCGCGCGAACTCTAAAAGGCAGTGAGACCGAGCTGAAGGTAGTCTTTTAAGATCAGCTCTAGTTAATACTTGAATGAGTTTTTTTTTCCCTGAGAGCAAAGCAAAATTAAAGGTACCACAGAACTTCAGGTTTTTAAGTAGACCAAAAAATATCACAGTATCATAACCTTTTTTTAAAGATTCAATAAAATCTTATCAATAATAGTCAAGAATATATATATAAAATATCAAAGAACGAAAACTTTTGACGTAGCTCTACTCCATTATCCAGTGTACAAAATGGCGACGAAACAGAACGTCGGTTGTTATTCGAACGAAAGTTTCCAAAAAAGCCTCAGGAAATAGGTCGAAACACTTCTGAAAAGAAAAACACTGGAAAAGTGATTTGTAAAATCCGCACCATCAAAATGGAAAGAACCCTTAATAAATTCAAGATGTCAGCCAGCCCAAATACATTTCGGAAAAGTATTTGCGAATAGACGACTCTGGGCTCATATATATTCTAAACTCAAGACGGGCAGCAGTGAAAAAAAAATGTATAAAGCACCGGAAATGTAAGTGAATATGAAGTCAGCTTTTTATTTTATTCCTTTATTGAAAAGAAAGATTTTTCACTCATTCCAGCACCCAAGCTTTCATCAACTTCTTTTCTTCTAACTGCTTTTCAACTACTTCAACTATTTTTTCGTATACATAGTATAAAGAAAGTAAAGTAATCGTCAAACAATGTGAACTCGAGATTTTGACGAATATTCAAACATTACATCTCCCTGAGTTCGAAAGACACGTTTTTGGAAAACGTCCATCTCTCTGTCTGGGACAAAGATAACTCAAAAACGCTTTGAACTAGAAGACGGCCGCGGTGGCCTGGTGGTACGTTCTCGGCTTCGAAACCGGAGGGTTTCAGGTTCGAGACCCGATTCCACCGAAGAACCGTCGTGTAAGGGGGGTCAGTTGCACGTTAAATCCGTCCTGACCAAACGTCCTCCCGCTGGTGTGGTGTGGTGTGGAGGGGGGGGTGCCAGCTCAGGTGTCATCCTCGTCATCTGATCGCGGTTCAAAATTACAAGGTCCGTCCCAAAATAGCCCAAGTGTTGCTTCAAACAGGACGTTAATATAACTAAACCTAAACCTAAACCTTTGAACTAGACGGTTGAAATTTGGTGTATCGTTATTACACCAAATTTGCAGTTTTCTATTAAAGTTTGAGTAAAATCTGTTCATAGGAAATTCGTTCATTAAGATTAGTTCGAATATAATTTAACACAATAATTACAAAACGAAATGACACAGATTTAACATCTGTATTGTAGACACTGTCGAATAGAGAGCCAAATCAAGCAATGAGATGACTGTCTGTCAGTGCGTACTTTCTGAAAATGTACGCGCGATGATTCAAAAATATGTGACTTAAATATAGAAAATTTAGTAATGAATTTTGTGACTACAAGATACTTAAATATATCACATTTGGTAAGGGATTTTGTGAATTGGGTCAAATTTTTGTTCAAATCAGTTGAGAAAAAGTTGTCTAAAATACAGATTGGATTTTTAGATAATATTAACCGTATGCCGGTAATTAATCGCCAAATGACTCGCCAAGGACAACACGATAGATTCAGTCAAAATACTGAATTCACGCCAAATGTTAGTATTTCATGACTACTGTACGCCACGTTATGTACTACGTTCTCTTGCATGACAAATTTATTAGAGGGAATGCTAGAAGGCTTTGGAGGGACCAATGCACCTGGTATTCAATAGTGGTCTTAATAATAGGCAAGCTTTCATGGCAAAGAATGCGATAAGATTCAGTCTTTCCGAATCCACTTCAATGTCTAATAAATATACAGATATTAATGAAATTCTTCTGATTATATATATAAATATCGCTCCAAAGCTAAGCAAACCATAAAAAGAAAAACTTAAATCTCCTGACTCCTCATTACAGGTCAAGACATTTTATGCGCCCATTCCGACTTTTAACACAAACGGCTTCCATACGCTTTTAAAGCATCGAGTTTCACATCGGGAGCCAGATTTGAAATTCCGATGCGAACCAAAAGAGAATTTAATAGCAGAAATAAGTTTAAGAGTTTATACGGACTATCGGATTCCACCTCTTTTAAGCTGGGTAACAGAGAGAGAGCTATATTTTCTGCTTGTTTAAGATTCTATTTCGGCTTCTTAAGATGGAATGGGTGTTTCAATATTGGAATTTATATCTTTTCAGATATATTCAAAAATATTTTCATCTGATTCTTAATATCTGTTTATATGAAAATTGGGAATATATTTCAGAATACTTTGGAGGAAAGTTTGGTACATAATGCGAGCATACAGATAATATGTTTAGGACGTCCTCAATAAGTGTTTATTCCCTGTTCTCTGCATATATACTTAACACCTGCAAAAGATTTTTTATTAGGACGCACATAAGTATTTTGAAATGATAAATATAATAATCAGATGCTTAAAATTTGATTGAGCTACCTTAATAATGCCTTCAAAATACATTAAGACTACAATTCTACCTTCTATTACAATCTACCTAATTCTTCTATTTTAATCTAATTCTTCTATTACAATTCTACCTTCGGAAATACATTAAGGCTATTGTTAAATACCATTTAAAATCAAAAGCAGTAACTATGCTTATCACTGCTCTTTCACGGTGCTAGGGTTTTCGCAACGGCATTCAATTCCAATGTTTGTCATTAAATTTTAACTCCCGGAAAGGTTTTCAGAAATAAAACACCACTGTGTTGTATGCTTTATGTCTAAGATATTCCTATATTTAATTATCAGTATTTATTATTGAATTTATCTAACTTAAATTCAACATTCATTTTTAAAAATGAACAAAAACTGTTGACGCAGTGAGTGTTTCTTAAAACTCCGAATCTTCTTGTTCATGATTTTATGCATATTTTGACTTCATTTTTGATGTGTTGATTATTTCAATACTGTATGAGTTAGTAGATATTTTAGTTTGTTTCTTAATACAAAACATGGTTAAGATTTTATTAAAGAAATTTCATCTGACTGTAACATTTTTCTTTTCATGAAATGTAGCGATCTGCCAAGCTGTCCTATCAAACGCAAAGTGAACTTCAAACTTTAATGTAAGGCATTACTGAATATCATGGAATTCCGTTTAATTCCATGATTTATGACTAAAAAAAGTGAATAATGTTTTAAATTACCTAAAATTAAGTGGTAAATATATTTATCAGCGAACATCCTGTAATATTTTTACCCTTAAGCCTCAGTTAAGTATGCTTACAACTTTCAGTTTCCTCTAAATGATGTCTGGTAAGTATATTTACATCCAATACCCCTTATTTCATAAATGAAACGGCAGATCAGATGGATGTTTTAGTTCTTATATCATCAGTGTATCATAATATAACCACGCAAAAATTTTATTTATCGATGTCCCGGAAATATGCTTTATAAAGTGTTAACTATTTTGATTAGACATATACTTCCAATCCCAAAGTTTCATTAAATAAAGTATGCAACTCTATAAAAACACTTTGGTTTCAGTGGAGGTTGACAGTAAAAAATTACAAAAGATAAATTTTTATACGTCCCCCATAATGAAAAATTGCCAATAAACAAAATGTTTCTCTAACATGAACTTATGTACATAAAGTTTCGCATTTCTGCCAATAAAATTCACAGTGGTATGCTAATTTTCAACTTTATAAGGACTAATATGAAATTTAGATAAAATTCTATTCTAATATGAAATTTAGATAAAATTATTTCAGAAATACAAATTTAATCAACACACAGAAAAAAAAATGCCATATGTGAATA
Source organism: Argiope aurantia (assembly GCA_026543865.1). Lineage (NCBI taxonomy): Eukaryota > Metazoa > Arthropoda > Arachnida > Araneae > Araneidae > Argiope > Argiope aurantia. The sequence goes on along the minus strand of JAPMOR010079896.1, from coordinate 14,939 downwards.
TTTGTCTAATAGGACACCATCCAAACACCATGACTTGTAAGAACATTCTTAATCATGCACAGTATTATTCACTGATTAGTCAAAATTCAAAATTCGACCCCTGGTGCGGTGTCGAAGTTTGGAGAGGAGGTGCCAACTCAAGTATCGTCCTCGTTATCTGGCCACGGTTCAAAATTACGAAGTCTGTACTAAAATAGCTCTAGTGTTGCTTTAAAACAGGACGTTAATATAACTAAACTCAAAATTCGAATTTAAAGGAACTACAAAAAGTTAATCGACCCCGCTCGAAGGTATTCGGATAAATCGGAATAACCGGAAGAGCATAAATAGTTTTAAAGTGACATCATGTTATTTTATAATTATCAAATATTTTGACACCAAAAGTAGCACTTGCTCGCCAAATGCGCCTTTGGAGAGATAAATCTGCGCATATTCCTCATGACATACAGGGTGGTTATAATTAAAGTTACCATGTTTAGATCTACGTAGGGTCCGCTCTAGTAAAAGGATGTCGAAGAAACTTGATATTTATATATGTATGGATCATGGGGAAAAGAAATTTGCAATAAAAAATTAGTTCATATTCCGGCCGATAGATGGCGGATTTCCTGTACGATAAAGGCCGTTATGCAAATTTAGAGTAATTTAAAAAGCCAGTACTCACTGCCGCAAAATCATTCTTCGCCATGTCGTTAGAGAAGAAAGGAAGAGCTTTACTGATAAAGTTGTTTTATCAGAACAGCATAATCTGTCAGCTGCACTGCGAGAATATCAGCACTTGAAAGTTTTACGAAAAGGGCCTATATCCAGGCGGGATTTGAAAAAGATGATTATTAAATTTGAAGAGACTGGAGAGTTGGGTGTGGTACAAGGAAGAGAACGGAAACGGATTTCAAATGAAACTGCCGAAGATGTCGCGCTTGCCGTGTCGAAAGAGCGTCTGATTCGTAATATTCTTCATCAAGTGCTCAAACGGTGACAGATGATTTGTCCCTCCCTTGGTCTACAGTACGAAAAATTCTTCGACCCATTGTAAAATGGTATCCATACACATTCATCATGTGCAAGCGCTGAATCCTGCAGACCCGGAGAAACGAAATCAATTTGCTAGAATTTTTTAGCCAGAATAGCCGTTGACAATTCATTGCCTTGGAGAATTTTGTGATAGGACGAGGCTCATTTTACCCTAGATGGAGCAGTTAATACTCAGAACTGTCGCATATGGGGTACTGCAAGTCCTAATGATGTGCATGAACAGTCTCTACATCCTGATTACATTACTGTATGGTGTGGTTTTACTGCTGATTTCATTCTTGGTCCCTTTTTTTTTTTGAGGAAAACACGCCTCATGGCCCTCAAAGGTGTTCCATTACGGGTGCCCGTTACCGCGACCTGCTTCAGCAGCAAATCATTCTTGCGTTACAAGAACGAGAATGTTTAGGGACTACTGTCTTCATGCAAGATGGTGCACCACCTCACATTGCTCGACTAGTTACGGCATTGCTTCATGCCTATTTTGAAGATCAACGGGTAATTTCAAGAAGTTTTACAAGAACTGCCTGGCCTCTACGTTTTCCGTACTTGAATCTCTGTGATTTCTAGTTGTAGGTATTCCTGAGAGATCGTGTCTATGGAGGAAGCATGCGGACTCTGTATGAATTGAAAGCAAGTATTACATGTCATGTTGCTGAAATTGATCGAGAAACCCTTCGTGCCACTGTTGAATACGCATAACATGCTTTGAACATGTGCTTGAAGTAAATTAAATGCACATTGAACATATATTGCAATTAAATAAAGTTTTTAACTTCTAAATTGTGTTTTTTGTTTTTCATGCGCCGCCTTCTTACCCGGCAGTTGAAATTTGAACTAATTTTTTTTATTGCAGATTTCTGTTCCCCATGATCCATACAACCTAAATATCAAGTTTCTTCGACATCTTTCCACTAGAGCGGACACTACGTAGGTCTAAATATGGTAACTTTAATTATAACCGCCCTTTATATTAAATCTGAGGAAGAAGAATTTGTTTATCAGTAGACTATTAAGAGATATTTCAGGGTTTTGTGGGAAATGTTAATATTTCCATATGTGCAATTGCGATTGTGTTCACAGAATATAGGTAAATATGATATCCTATAATGATCTAAGCACAGTTAACAGAGTAGTTGGTTTGGAGTTATATTTATAAGTTACTTATAAGTCTTTATAAATATAACTTCTTAGTTATATTTATAAGGAAATTATAAGACTTAGTTACAAGTATATGGAACTTATATACCGAATATACAGAATTAAAGATAAGATTGATGATAATTTGACCTTTGAAGCAATATTTCATATAAAACAAGTTATTTTCCCCATTCATAATGAGGTGTTGTATAATTTTTATTACGTATTAATAAAAATTTTCCTATCCTACCGACTTATATCGAGTTTTACACGTTTTTGAGGTGTTAGTTTTGTATGTAATGTAAATAAATAAAGCAATTAGATGTGTGAAAAAGTGTACCTGTAAATAAATATCCAAAATAATTTTCTTATTCGTGTCTGCAGAGTAGTACTTAATAAAGCTACGGAGGACAATAGGTATTTTAAAATTTAAAATACTAATTTATTTAAAAGCAAATGGAAATGTATGTAAAATCAATGTTTTTTATTTTTGTTTTATCACATAATTTGACACTGAAATTAAATGGTAGATAGAAGACAATTGTATGAAATATATCGAGTATTTTCACGAAACGATAACGGTAACGAGTTTAAAAACAAATTTCTCGGAATATTCTTTTTATTTTTAATTTCGTATCCTTTAGCAGTTTAATGTTGACAAAGAACGCAAAAACTAAAAGCACAATGAGAGCTTTCTTTTATTGTCCACTAGTATCAAAACAAAATGCAAATAAGTTTTTTTCATCTGTATTTTACATTGTTTTTGGCGGAGCATAAGTGGTATTTTGACAATTAACACGTATATTCAATTAATATTTTTTAATACGTAAGAAGCGTCAGATCAACCGTAAAAAAACATTTTCAGTTGAATTGATTTCATTTCCTGCAAGTAAAATAAATCATTCTGATTTCTGTTGATTTATTTAAATTCAAAACTTCATTGTGTTTGTCGTCCCATACTTAAAAATATTTCAATGATTTTTTTTGCAGGTTTTCTCTTTTATTTGAAGGAAAATAAATGCACTTTTCTTGTAACGAGTAAAAATGAAAAACAGATAAACCCTGTTTTTTTTTCTTTTTAAAGAATTTATATACAAATATAACCTTCAATTTCCTGCATTTGGGTTTCATTAGATACATTTAAAATACTTACCATGCTTGTATATATAATAATACGCCAGGGAAAATATGGTACTTACCTAAAAAAGTAAAATAAAAAATTAATAACTACTACAATAAAAAAATAAATAAATAAACTAATTTCAAAGAATCTTTTCAAACACATATCAAAATACATATTTTATTGCATATGATAACATCTGAATAGATTTATTTTAAAAATATAAATATAATTTATGAGAAATAACGCTTTTCAATTCCCAAACGATATTTCATAAAATGTCATTTTCCTGTTTTTTTTTTTTTAAATTTTTATTTTCTCGTATTTCAAATATGTAAACAGGATATAACATAACCGTTTTTTTTCACTTTGTAATATATTTATTTTTTCCCTTTCGTGCATAGTTACATACTGGAATTTATATGTACTTATTCCTTTCATAGGTTTTATAATCGGAATAATAAAAATAATCGAAACAGAGTAAATACTAATTGTACATATTTTGACTTTCTTTTGGCTCTATATGATTTTCCTCTTTCTAAAAAAATATTAACAATTCACATTATAACATTGATGTTAACAATTTATCGATACTTATGATTTTATAATAATATAAACTACGGTAGCAAATAATACAAACTAATAGCCCATTCAAAATAAATCCAAATACCAAAAAAAATTTAGCAAATTGAAAAACGCCATCTATTTTTAAACTTTACTAGAAATGGATCAAAACACTTTCTGCAACTGTATACTTTAACATAACTATAAAAAAACATCTCAACTGTTACATTTTTCTCACTTCTAAACTTTAACATAATTTTTTTCTTTTTCGAATACATAGTATGGGGAAAGTATAGTAATAGTTAAAAAATTGGAACTCGAGATTTTGATGAATTTTCGCGTTTTAGATCTATCTCCATGAAATCAAAAAACACATTTTTAGAACATGTCCGTTTGTTTGTCTGTGATGAAATAACTCAAAAACACTTTGATCAAGACGGAAATAGAAATTCATTATAGGGTTTTTACACAAAATTTGCAAATTCCTATCACATTTTGAGTGAAATATATTAAGAAGAACAAGTCCGTCAGTCCCGCTGTTCCATTAGAAATTAACAGGATAATTATAAAATAAAGAAGCCAGATATATAAAATTCTATACACAGATTCAAAATCTATAGTGTAGACACCTGTCGAATTTTGAGTCAAATCCAACAACGGGTTGATTGTCAGTCAGCCTGTATTATCAGAAACATGTAAACTCAATGATTCAAAAGGAAAAAAACCCGCATTAACTTAAATATATCAATTTTGGTATGGTATTTTGTATTTGTTTTGGTATTGGTATTGGTATTTGTTTTTCAATGGGTTGAAAAAACGTGTCTAAAACGTAAATTCGATTTTCGGATACTATTTACAGTATGCCAGGGCTTAATCGCCAAAATACTCGCCAAGTATAAAATGAGAGATTCAGCAAAAATGATAAATTCAAGCTGGTAAATTGTTGTTTACACAATTTAGGAAGTTACAAAGTTACCACAGCAGTCTTACATATTTACCGATAGAAAATTAAATTCTCGAAATTAATTCCAGAGAAATGTGTCGTGTGCGTCCTTCTACGTTCAGTGCAACACCAAGAATGTGGATTTTAAATCTGCAAAAGGACCGAGCGCATTCCAACTTTAGGTAGAATTTATTAAAGAAGGAGTTATAATAGTTACTTTAAAAAGGAAACAAGGCTTAGCAAACAGAAAATTTAATATCTTTAACGGCAGCAAACTTTTCAGTTTAACAACGAATTTAAACTACTTAAATGCGAGTAAAAATTGTTGTTATAGTAATATTTTAAAATGTTTTTTTTCTGAAGTAGGCAGGTAAAATGTAAATAAAACAATTAAGTAAATTTTATTAGATCTCGCGCCATGAGAGGTATAGATTTTTAACTTTTTAAGAAGATATGACTTCAAAGTTTGAAAATCGTAGCTTTATAACTAAACATTTATCAACAAAAGATTGGAATTAATTTTCTCTCAGATTAGAAATGATAGATTTTGAATTGAATTTGTAACAATATTTCCAAATTATAAAAACTTCCTCATCGAAAGAATTTTATTTTGAATTTTGTTAGATAATAGAATAAAAGATAAAGAACAGAAATAATTTTAATTGAATTTTTTAGAATATTTCAGCCTTAAAGAACTTGAAATTGTCAAATCCGGCGGCCGCATGTACAGGCAACCAACACTGAATATTAATCTGACTTCTGCAAACTTACAAAGATATAACCAAATGCTAACCAAAACGTATTTTTATAACTTATTTTTTTATGAAAAGGTAGAATTAAATTTCTTTTGATTTGGAATCGATAGCATTTGAATTGGATTTATAAAACAGATTTCTAGTTTCTATATTTTTTCATTAAAAGAATGGAATAGAATTGATTTTGGATTATAATTGATTGTATATGAATTGAATTTGTAAAGGATATTTTTAGTTCTTAAATATTTTTTCATCAAAAGATTAGAATTATATTCGTTTTAGACCGGAATTGATAGCATTTGAATTGAATTTGTAACAATATTTCCAATTTATAAATCTGTTTATTTTTATCAAAAGAATAGGACTGGATTTATTTTAGGTCAGAATTGAATTTTTAATAACATTTCCAGTCTTTAAATCCTTGGAAGAAAAGTATTCTTTAGATTCTTTGATTTTCTACGGATTTATAATATCAGTGTCTAACCATATGGTAATTGACATTTTGAGCTTCGAGATCCTCCGTATTTAGATATTAAGACATGCTGCAGAAAAATTGGGAATGATAGAATTTTTTAAATATTGCCGCATTGAAGAACGACAGTCGAATCTCCATGTCCGAATGGTCATGGCACTGGTCTCATGATCAAGAGACCTGGGTTCGAATCCCGCTAGAGACAATGCGATTAATAGTATATGTAAATACTTAATTCCTTGATTTTATGTTTTCCTTCATTTCATGTTTCAGAAGATACTGGACATTTCTTTAGTTTACCAGACAAGTGTTCTGGACTTTTCTTACTGTCTCCAGAAGAGTATTCTGGAACTTTCACTGCTTGTATAAAAGCAGAAGATTTGTCAGTTACTGTGTTCTCAGTTCTGAGTTCAGTTAATAAATTGGTTTAGCTCTACCTCTTGTGTGTGTCATTGAGTTCTATACTATAGTTCTACGTGACAATATTTGCCAGCCAGATTTGAAAATACTCGAAAATTAGCAGGCGAAGTATTCCATATTTGGAATTAATTACTATCCTGCAATTATTTTGTCTTAAAAAAGGAGAAATATCTTCTCATGTAATCGATTACCGATAATCACCGTGACATAGTTTCATCCTCTAAGTAGGGAAGAAGATAGGAATAATCCTGCAACAAAAATATTTCTTCGGAAAAAAAAGCAAATAAAGAAAAGAAAAACGAATTGTGCATTTGAAGTTCTATCATCATAATCTTCGATCGAATTCCAAGACTACCTCTATATCAATCGCGTTCTACACAATAATAATAATAATAATAAATGTGAGCTCAAGCAATAACGCCAAAAAAGAAAATAGAAAAATAAAATAAACTTAAAAAGTAAACACCATCACGTTCTATAGATAAAAATTCAAAGATAAAAAATAAAATCCAGAAGCAGAGAGATACTCGTATTTTCTGCGAGCAGCTTTAATCTAAACAAAGTTTGGTAAAACCGAAGGAAAAAAAGCATACGATCTTTGACTTAACTTATTTCACAAAGCTTTCCATGGGAAAAAAAAGCTAAAAAGAGATGAAGTGGGTTGCCTTTCAGAGTATTCTCTTTATGTTCGAGCCGAAGCAACTAGCTTTTGGAATAAATCCTGGTTCAGCGCGATTCCATCAACGATGGAACATCAAAACCAAAAGAAGCAATCGTGAAAGAAACGTGTTCAAGTGGAATTGTTCCGATGCTTCAACGTGTTAAATTATATTCTTCAAAACGATGCGTCAAACCACTTTTACTTTTTAAATAATTTTCTGGAGATTTCGCAAAGAAAAGAATGTATTTCATTGGGAGATTATAGCACAAAAATTATTTTGTTCTTTTTAAATAAAATAGAATGTCGGCTTCGTGAATTTAGGATCATCAGATAAAATGTGAATGATAGAAATAAGACTCTGATAAAAGCCAGCACATACCCGCAAGAATTAGACCCCCTTAAAAAGATAAGAATTCTACAATTCTAGAAAATAAAATTAAAAATATTATAAGAATATATTTTGGATAGCTTTACTTATCATTAAAAATGCTGTCTGTATTGAAAACCTGCGAGAGTAATATCCTCAAATCTTTCCGGCATACTCTGTAATAATCTTCTGATGTCAAAGAACACCTTCCATGGGAATGACATATAATAGTTACAAACTGTTGGCTTCAATTTAGCATTTTCACTGAATCTATCATGTCATTCTTGGCGATTTTTTGGCGACTAATCCCTAGAATACGAATATCCAAAAATCGAGTCACGTTTAGACACTTTTTTCTCAACTGAGTGAAACAAAGATTTGATACAAAACTACACTTTTTGTTGAAAAAATCTTATGTCTAATTTACTATTTTTAAGTTATCGTGTTTACATATTTCTGAAAGTGCAGACCTCCAGACTGTCAGTCCTGTGTTGGATATGGTACAAAATGTTACATCTAGAATAAAAATGTTAATTCCGTGTAAGGAATTTTATTTATCTCTATCTGTTTTTTAGTTACCGAGATAAGTTACCGAGATAAATCGCATTCTAACGTTTCAATAGCCGTACAGACAGACCTAATCTAAAGAGATTTTATTCAAATTTGATATAAATGTGCAAATTTGGTGTAAAGGCTAAATACTAAATATCAACTTTCTCCTTCAAATTGGTAGAAAATATCGAAGAATTAAAATAAAAACCATGATATTTTTGTTCTCTGAGTGCCTGCTGTCACTTCTCTGAATTTCTCGGTCGAATTCGGCAACACCTTCTATATGCATCGCATTATACCAAAACAAAATAGCTGCGCAGTTGTTCTATAAAAAAAGTTAAAACATGTACACACACTGTGATAAAATAGCGTGTAATTTTAAATAACAGGCAAATGTTATTCTCTGGTCGAAATATGCAAATCCACTTATTGTGAGAACTGTGACGTCATCACATAAGCTTATGCCACCCATTCCATCATAATTGAAAGGCTAAATATCGAATACTGATTGATTCTGTATTCAATATCTGGCCAATTTTTAATTTTCTACAAAATTTAGAAATTGTTTTTCAAACAATCAGTAAAAACAGCAAGCAATCTGTTGACAAAGTTTTAAAAACAATAATTAAAAAATTGTAATAACAAGAAAAATATATTTTCTTGTGAAAGTATAGACTGACTTTATCGGTTGACTCATTATTATGCAATTTTTTTTTAAATTATCAAACTTTTTCTAAAAGTTTGTTTAAAAATTTCCTGGTCAAAGTTTTCTAACACAAATACTAAACTTCTTAAAATAACCGATATTAGAATTTTCTAACACGGCTTTGACATTTTTGCATAGCTCTAATTACTACTTTCCAAACGCCTCAGCGATCTTCGTTCCGATTCTTCGGAGACTATTCTGAAAATTGATTAAAAACTTATTTCAAAACGAAGTGGCAACAGCTGCAACATCCAGACGCCATTTGTTGCCATTACGCAGAAAGTAATAAGTGAAGAAAAATCTGCTGTTACAGCCGTGCATAGAGTTAGGAGGAAAATGAGATTTTGATTTCTTTAGCAAAGAACAAAAACAATAATAAAAAGTTGAAAAAATATCGTTTGGCATCAGTAAATTCGTATTTAAATTGCCAGCTTTTACGCTTAATAGCAAAAATGAATGTTAAATGATTTTATTCTTAGAAGAACACAATTCCGATTCAGAATGCTTAATGCGGGCATATTACCATTTCTTTAAATCGATTTAATGAGCGTTGAAACGATCGTTATGAATTATATTCGAATAATAAAGATAACATAGCAATCAAAAAAATAAAATGTTATGTATTTCGAATAAATGTTTTACTTAATTGTACTTTTAAATAGAGTCGTTTGTTTTTACGCAGTGCAATTAGTACAATTTATTCTAAATGGATAACATATATTTGACCTGTCTAATTAGGAAGTATTCTATTATACCATGTGATAGTTTAAACGAAAATAAATTATTCCTTTTAAATTTTGCCAATTTCGAATTAAAATGGAGATAACTAAATCCATAGATAATAACAATACCTACCACATAAATATATTTAAAATAAATTTAACAACACGGAATTTTAAAATAAATATGCAACTTCAAATAGGTTTTAAGCTTTTATTAATTTTCAAATCAATTAATATTAATTTTTTAATATCATATCATTTACATTAAAATTAGACAGTTGAAAAGTAATTAACATCATTTAGATCTTAATTTGTTCTAATTTTTATAAACTTATTAAATAATTCTATATACACAACTTATTAATGCATTAATAGAGAAACCACTATAATATTTAATTATGACAAAATTACAATTGTGAGCTAAATTTAAGTACTTAGTTTAATTTTTAAAAATTCTAATTCTTACCACGTTTCACAGATACAATTTCAAGAGAATTTTATATATTCGCAGAAATTCAGTAAAATAATTAATTACATTTAAAAAAAATTTCAATTAAATTCTCTTGCTTAGTAATGGTTGGTACAATTTTCTTAGTAATTGTTGGTGTAATTTTCTTATTAATTGTTGGTGTAA
>JAPMOR010079889.1:50351-64360 GCA_026543865.1 Argiope aurantia | reverse complement strand
GAAAAGTTTTAGGTAGAAAAAATTCAATGCACAAAATTGACATCTACCGTGTCAACACCTTTCAAATTTTGAGCCATATCCAAGACGGGGATGATCATTTTTCGGTCTGCACTTTCAGAAACATGTAGAGTTTACAACTCAATGACGCAATGACTTAAATATATAAGATTTAGTACGGGAATTTGGGACTACAATTGTAGTTCTATGTCTCATTTTTGTTTCAAACAGTTGGAAAAAAACGAGCCTATAGCACAAATTTAATTCTAGGATACTGTTAACAGCATGCCAAGGATAATCGCCAAATAACTCGCCAAGGATCACACGATAGATTCAGTAAAAATGCTAATACCAAAGGTTAATATTTCGTAACTCTAGCACACCAGTGCCATTCAAAAGGTTCTCTGGAATATTACCTGTTTTTAGAGAGTATCCGAGAAGGTTTGGGGAGACCTCTCCCGCTAGTTTAATTTTAATTTCGGCAAAATCTCACGATTGAATGAATTTATAAGAACAATAAAATAGCCTGTATTCCATCATAGCAATAAAAATAATACAAAAACTCAAGAAGTGTCATCTTTATATGATATATATATTTTTAAGAGCTAACTAACTGGATATCTTAGTAAATTTCATCAGATTTTACATTCAATTAAATTTTTAAAAATTACTATACCAGAGACAAATTTGTAAAATTGATATATTAAAATCATTTGTAAAATTTATATCATTAAAATGATAATATCTTGTGTTTTAAAATAATGCAAAAATTAATTTTTTTCATCATATATAAGGAAAATCCAATATAAATCACCAAAAATTAATTAATTTTCATTATAATTTAAATCGAGGTTTTTTTTTTTTTTTTTTAAAAACTGTCTATGATCTTTTTTATCTCGAAGAACATGCATACTAACTTTCCACATCGAACCAAAATTATTGAATTCCATTAAAAAAATTATGCAAGCAGTCTTATCTTACATAATATAAATCATTTCGGAGTTAATCGCATATCTTAGCAAATCATTAGTGATCTGCTTAGTTATCATAATCAAATCGACTGATCAAGGCTATGTAATCTGGAAAAGGAAATTCTTTCACAGACATTTCCTTCTTTCGAGGTTGGAATATTACTTTTAATGCGGGGATTATTGTTTTGTTTCCATATCAGCGAAGAAGACAGCTGGCTGTCGATTTCTAACAGGTAAGTCAGTTATATAATTTTCTGAAATGTGTTGGAATTTTCATTGCCCATTTAATGGGAAAGTGGACATTTGAAATAACTAAAAATGGTCAAATATACGAAATTTTCTTTGTAATGTTCCATCACCGAGATACATGTTTTTGTTCAACTAAAATGTTTGAAATAAGCAAAAATGATTCAAAATAAGAAAAATTTCTTTCTATTGTTGATATATATTTATATTGAATTAAAATAATATTATAAAACTTTTGAAATATGTAAAAATAGACACATATAAGAAATTTTCTTTTTATTGTTTCAGCACCAAGATGTATGTCTATATTGAACCAGCATTTATTATAAAATATTTTAAATATATAAAAATGGTTTAAATAAGAAATTTTCTTTTGACCTTTTAAGGTCAACTTTTTGCAAAATTATGTATTTTTAAAATTTTAATATTTTTAATGTTTGAACATATTTCTTTATAAAACTGTTAGAATGTTGTTTCTAAATCTATTTTTTGGGAAGTTGCACTGATATTTGAATTTGTATTTATGTACCAGTAATTCTATTTTACATGTTTTTAATCCTCTTTTCTCAAATTCTAATCTTTTTTAAAAGTTTCTTGTAAAAAATCTCATGAATTAAATTCTGATGTATATATTTTTTTTTGTTCAAATTTGGTATAATAATTTCTTAATATTTTCTACAATTCATGAACTAAAGAATAAGTAATCTATTCATTAAGAAATATTTTACAGTTGTTTTAGTACTTCGTAATACGAAAAAAGATTCAAAATTTCTTCTTATTTATGAGTAGAACCTCAGGAAGAATGGCTAGAAATACAATTTATTTTTAGTTCAGGAACTAAATAATATATTTCTTGAAATATTTACAAAACTTTAAGCAAATCATTTGATAAACTTCTAAACTAGAAGATTTTTGCTTTATATCTCTTTTTAGCCAAAAAATTACATTTTTTTCCAATTTTTAGAAAACTTTTGCCACTGAAATGGTATATTTTAATTTCATAAATGTTTTTTCAATCTTTTCAATGTAAATATTGAAAAATAAAACTATTTTCGAACGTTTTTCAAAACGTTCAACCCCGAATGTAGTGACATGCATAAAATAAAATTGATCATGAAGATTTCAGTTATACATTAAAAGAAAACTGCGATATGTATTTTGTTGTTTCAAATTATTTCAGATACTTAAAATTGATTTTTAATTCGCAAAAAACATAAAATTCTTATGAACATTTAGTGCGCGCACATATTAAAAATTTTTAAAAAGTAACTTTTTATTGGAATTACTAATTTGTGCCTAGTTTTGTTTTAAATATACATAGCATAATAAGAAAAAATAATAGAAAAAAAAAATGTAAAAATTAAGTCGCCGGGAATATATTGAAAATTTAAAAAATTATATGCTTTTCTATCTCTTAAAAATAATATATTTTATTTAAAATTTTTGAAAATGTATTTATATTTTACTACATATGAATAAAAAATATATAATTTTCTTATTATACATGCGTAACAAATTTCAACATTAATAATTTGAGAAAGGATTTAATAGGGTCCACCATCTCTTTAAGATTGATAACTTCACGTATTGAAAGCAATACGTTAAGATGTCAACATACTTTAAATAATTTAATATAATCTCTTTTTTTTATCATGAATTTTTTTATTTACTTCCTCTTAAATGAAATATAACCAATGAGGCTGGTCTCCCATAACCTTTCTCACATGCTGTCCAATATATTTGTCAATACACGACACAAGAGTGAAAAAATAACCCTAGATTTTCATATGAATTTAGTAAAGATTTCATGAAAATTAATTAAATACTTAATTTTTTTATTAATGTTTCCATTGTTTATGCTCTATTTTGCCCAAATTGTATAGTGGAGCTAAAAACGTATTTATAAAATTTAATTTAAAAAAAAGCATGGAAAGAGAGATATAATATTTATTTTATTTTATTGACCTGGAAATAGTTTTCGAAGATTCCAATACATTAAAAATTTATTCAAAATCTTCAATAATTCATCGATAGAGATTTAAATTCACCATTCATTAAAAAATGAGTTGTTCAAGTAAACTGTCTCGATTTCTTTATGAAAATCTGGTGGCATTATTTCAAGAGCTATTTGAAATAAATTTCTATTTTGTAAGTAAAGGTATTAAAGATACCTTTAAAATGTAATTACTGTTGTACTAAGCCCTTTATTTCTACGTTTCGAAGAAGAAATACATTTAAGTAAGAAATATTGTGTTTAGATGTTTCTTAGAAAATTATCTCATATATCACTTAGAGTGCAGTTTTTCTTGCATGCTTATGGCTATCAATTTTAACTTGCTGATTCCTGTTTATTTAAGTAGTAGCAGTAGTAGCGACTTTAACCTCAAATCAATAATAATAAATTAAAATTGTTTCTTATGTTGCGATGCGATAATTGAAAATAACAAACAAGTAGTAGTAAATAATTTGATCGCAAGTTCTATTAATGGAATATTCTGAAAACTATTGCATGTGTAGTAAAATCTAATGGAAATAAATTAGCTTGATTTTAAAATTATATTCCAATATTTACTACACATTTATAGATTTTTTGAAGAAATACAATTCGTAAGAGTGAGGTTAAAGTCGTAAAAGTGCAGTTATAAAGTATACAAAAAGTCGTTAAAAGAATAAACGTATGTTGAGTATTACAAGAGCGAAATAATTAAATTGCAAATGAGTTCAAAAACGCCAAACGATATTCTTGCAATTCCTTGTAGCGCGAGATTAATTATTTAAGTTGAGAAACCAAACGATAAATGAGTAGCGTCTTCTGAAGATCTTAATTCATTAAAAGGAAGAAACCAAACGAGAAATTAGAGTTCAATCTGAAAATGACGTCACTTGATGGAAACGCCGAACACGAATAGCACTTGAACACGGAAAAAATAGGTCGTCTGTAAGGAATCTGCCTATAGGAAAAAATAGGTAGATTCCTGACAAACGACAGCTATTAACTTGACTTAAAATAGTAAGATTCAAAAAAACGTAACTGCGTTAATAAATTTAATATCACCTCCTGCTACTACTACATTCAGGCATTTGGATTTTACAATCATTCCAAATGCCTAAAAAATAGAGATTTTTATAATTATTAAAAATCTGTTTCTAATTCTCCGATGATGAAAATTATGAAGGGCATTTGTGAATGTCATCCTGCTTGTGAACCTAACTCGAGGAAAAGTGAACCTAACTCGAGGTTTTTACAAATTACATATCCAAAGATCTTAATAAATTATCCATTTACCTTGAAAATAGCTACAGGAAAGTTATGATTTTACTTTTTTTCAAAAACACGTTTGAATTTAAAGTGAACAAATGAAATTATCGAAATAACTTTCAAAAAAGCGTAAATTTATTATTGTTCTAGTTATAGAGTGCCTTAAAAAAGACACATGCTTCTCAACATTCTATAGCTTCGCCGATGCGTACTGTAATCCCTGTTCTTGATTTCCCTTTTCCATGCCAATTAATTTTACAATTATTTAATAAAGACATTTTAGATTAATAAAACGGTACTAAGCGTACAATACGAAATCACACAATAGTTACTTTACACATGATAACATGGTAACTAAAAGGATTAAAAAAATATCCATTTTTAACTGTGAATTTGGCAAATTATTGCATTGATTCACAGAGTGTCATTTATCTCTTCCTAACATCTCCAATAGTCAAAAATTTAAGGTATCAAGTGTTCAAATATTTCATTTTGGAGATCCTTTTAGTAAAAATTTTATGGATTTTACAATTAATAGTTAGACAACTGATAAGCATTCTTTAGACTAAATAGGCTATTATTGTCGATATTTCAATTTGCAACTATTACAACTCCAACAGCCGAACATTTTTGGGGGGGTCTCATCTAATATTTCATATATTAAATTAAGAGAGAAAGTCTAAATCAAAATGTCCTAAAAAATTATAAATGGAAAAAATTCTTCTCTTCAAAAATAGACAGCAGTTTTTTTTTAGATTTAATTGTCTTATACAGGGTGATTAGTTACCCTGTTTAGTGGAAGGATGTAGAAGAAACTTGATACTTAGGTTGTATGGATCATGGGCCAGGTGAGAAGGGTTCAACCGCCAGGTGAGAAGGCGGCGCATAAAAAACAAAAAAACACAATTTGGAACTTAAAAACTTTATTTAATTACAATATATGTTCAATGTGCATTCCATTTACGACAAGCACATGTTCAAAGCGTGTTATGGCGTGTTCGTGGCACGAAGGGTTTCTCGATCAATTGAAGCAACATGACGTGTTATGCTTGCTTTCAGTTCATGCAGAGTCCGTATGCTTCCTCCATAGACACAGTCTTTCAGGAATCCCCACAACCAGAAATCACAGGGATTCAAGTCCGGAGAACGTGGAGGCCAGGCAGTTGTAAAACTTCTTGAAATTACCCGTTGATCTTCAAAGTGAGCACGAAGCAATGCCGCAACACCTCGAGCAAAGTGAGGTGGTGTACTATCTTGCTTGAAGACAGCAGTCCCTAAACATTCTCGTTCTTGCAACGCAGGAATGACTTGCTGCTGAAGAAGGTCACGGTAACGGGCACCCGTAACGGAACACCTTTGAGGGCCATGAGGAGTGTTCTTCTCAAAAAAAAGGGACCAAGAAGGAAATCAGTGGTAAAACCACACCATACAGTAATGTAATCAGGATGTAGAGACTGTTCATGCACATCTTTAGGACTTACACTACCCCATATGCGACAGTTCTGAGTATTAACTGCTCCGTCTAGGGTAAAATGAGCCTCGTCCGATCACAAAATGTTAAAAGGCAATGAATTGTCAGCGGCTATTCTGGCTAAAAAAATTCTAGCAAATTGATTTTGTTTCTCCAGATCTGCAGGATTCAGCGCTTACACATGATCAATCTTGTACGAATACCACTTTAGAATGGATCAAAGAACCTTACGTACTGTAGACCAAGGGAGGGACAAATCACGTGCCACCGCTCGAGCACTAGATGAAGAATATTGCGAATCGGAAGTTCTTTCGACCACGGTCAGAGCGACTTCTTCCGCAGTTTCATTTCAAATCCGTTTCCGTCCTCTTCCTTGTACCACACCCAACTCTCCAGTCGCTTCAAATTTAATAATCATCTTTTTCAAAGCCTGCCTGGACATAGGCCCTTTCCGCAAGTCTTTTAATCGCCAATATTCAAGCAGTGCCGCTGACAAATTACTACTGTTCTGATAAAACAACTTTATCAGTAAAGCTCTTCCTTCTTCTCTAACGGCATGGCGAAGAATGATTTTGCGGCAGTGAGTTCTGGCGTTTTAAACTCTCTAAATTTGCATAACGGCTTTTATCGTACATGAAAACTGCCATCTATCGGCCGAAATTTAAACTATTTTTATTGCAGATTTCTTTACCCCAGGATCCGCACAACCTAAATATCGTTTCTTTGACATCCTTCCACTGGAGCGGACACTACGTAGGTCTAAACAGGGTAACTTTAATTACAACCACCCTGTACATATAAAAATAGACGTGTTTTGGACTAAGTTTCATAGTATAATAAATAAAATTTGAACTGGAATTTGGAACTACTGGATTCACAACTTAATACAAATCTATAATTTTGGAGTGAAGATTATACACCAATTTTAATTTATTTAGTTTGCTGAACGTTTAAATTATCTCTTTCAGGTACATTGCAAAAACAGAAAGATAAACATCTAACCATTTGATAAATTGTCCAAAATCAATTGGCATAAAAAATTCTAATGAAAATGAAAAGATTATTCGGAATTTCATCCGAATAGGTCGTTGTGTGTTTATACTATGATGTGTAAATTACAAAGAAGGAAGGACTGAAAAGCTTTCCATTGTTTCAGCTATACCTGACATATATCTAATTATGGGATATGTGCAAAAAAATTTATAATTATTTCCAAAAATATTGAATGTATCGTTCACTGTATTTTCAAGATTTAAAATGGATATTTTCATTTTGTTATGAAATATCATGATTTATTTATTTTAGCTTTGTATTTTAAGAAACTACTGAATTATATTAAAATCTTCTTAATTTTTCAAAAAAAAAATCTTTTGCATAGATAAAGGTTATGTTTAAGTTGCAAATTATTTATTATGCAAATTTTAAAGTATTCATAATAATTGTTCGATTTAATTATTGCATGAATCTAGCAAATATATTTAAAGAACAATATCTGCCTATATATCCATTAAATACCAGTGTTTGTAAATTTATATAAAATATTTATTTATCTCATTTTATCTCATATTATAAAATATTTTTTTATCTCAGGTATTGAAGAAATTCAGGGGAAGTTCCAAATTAGGCCAAGGAAAATGTTCGATCCTTTCTTCATGATGTTGGGTCCAAGTGGTAAATTAAGCTTTATATATCTTATCAAAGAAATAATTACAACAATCGAATTAACAGCAAGATGAAGTTCAATACGTTTCTAAAAATTCAGCAAAATGAACCATTGAATTAATAATGTATGCACAAAATTATTTCAAAAGCATTAGTTTTCAAATGACATAAAACAATGTTCACATTTTTTCATGGATTAGAATACGTTTAGCGCTACAGTATATGTTGGAAACAGTGATTTTTCAGATGATTTTTTTCCCAACTACTTAGACTGACATTTGGATCGTTTTTCCTGGTTGAAATATTGGATGTTGCAAGAACCAAATATATGTAACGATATCTCTTAATCTAATTTCATTTCTGATACATTTCCTTATTTTTACATTAATTTATCCCTATTAATTTTATTCTAAAAATTCTCTTATCTCCTGATCCAATTCCCACTTTTTATTTTATTAATTCTAAACGCCTACTAGAAAACTGATGGTAGAACCTACGCGTTCTGAGTAAAGGAATAAAATATCCCTAATACTTACAATATTCCTTTCAAACATACCTAAAATTCCCTTTCCCAAGTGAATACATGTCAAAGAAATCTCTATTAAAATATCATAGTAAAATCACTGAAGAGAAAAATTCGGGATGTACTGACGCAATGCCTAATCTTTATATGAAAATTATTCTCTCGTGGTGAAATAAATCGAAGTTAAAATTTCAAAAGTTTCTTCTATATATATATATATATATATATATATATAAATTTCTTATCTGTGTTATTCTCATTTACTGGGTAATTAAATATTAATTTAATTAAAATATCAAGGCAAAGGGGCCAAAGCTTTGAGTTAAGAAAATTGGATATTAAGCATGCTGAAGATGGAAAGTATGTGCCAGAAATATCAGAGATGCTCTACGGAAGTCATTCAACGGTTAATGACATCATAAAATGCTTCAAAGCCAATAATCAGGGGAAAATTAAGCTTAAGACAACACACTATAATATTTTCAAAGAAACAGATGATCGATATTTAATAAGAAAAGTAAAAGGAAATCCGTTCCTTAAAACACTAAACTTATCTATTATTGCAGAAAAGGAATTAGGGAAAAAATTTAGCTCATCAACAACAACAAAATATGCTCCATAAGGTAGATTTCAATGGATGAAAAACCAGACAAAAGCCTTTCATAAGTAAGCCAAATCATACTAAGACTTAAATTCGCAAGGAACTGGAAACAAGGATTTTTTTTAATTTATTTTTTTGAAAAATGTCTTATTTATTGATGAGAGCAAATTCGACATTTTTTGATCCGATGGTTTAGGTTTAGTTATATTAACGTCCCGTTTAAAGCAACACTTGGGCTATTTTGGGGCGACCTCGTAATTTTGAACCGCGGTCAGATGACGAGGACGATACCAGAACTGGCACCCCCCTCTCCACACCACACCAATGGGAGGACGTTCGGTCAGGACGAATTTAACGTGCAACTGACCCCCTTATACGACGGTTCTTCGGTGGAATCGGGTCTCGAACCCGAAATCCTCCGGTTCCGAAGCCGAGACCGTACCACCAGGCCACCACGGCCCTTGATCCGATGGCAAGCCTAGCGTCTGGAGAAAATCGAAAGAGGAATTTTGCACAAAAAAAAAATTTGAAATCAGTTGTGAATCATGTAGGGGGATCAGTAATGGTCAGGGGCTCGTTTTCAGTTACTGGCCCAGAAACCCTGCATTTTATTGAAGGGATTTTTTTTTCAAAATAATCAAATTTAACTTTTTGCAAAAATTACAAATATTTCTCTATTCAATATTCTGAATTTCTGAACAGGTTTCCTTAATAAAAGGGTTGTAATTTTGTTTCAAAGCTTATTATTTGAAAAGTTATATTAATTTTTGTATTTTCCTAATTCAAGTTTTAATGGTATTTTACATCTTTAATTGTGATTTTCCCAAATTTTAAATTTTGAGGGAAGTGTTTCACGAAAAACATCGCAAATTAAATCCTTATGCATATTTTATGCTTCGAATCGATGTAATAGTTTAACAAAATGTTCTTCGGTACTTGAAACTAGAGAAAATTCTTAAATTTCTGCAAAACAACTATAGAAAATTCTCGAATCTGTTCATATGCTCCACGTTGTTTTAATACACCACAATGCGAAAAAAAAAATTTAAAATTTCATTTTATTTGTCGGTCTAATTTCAATATTTAAAAGTTAGGAAGAAATATAGCATTTTTTACCACAGGGACTAAGTAATATATTTATTAAGCTATCCATAAGTAATATATTTATTAAGCTATCCATAAGCTATCCATATATTTATTAAGCTATCCATAAGCTATCCATAAGATTTTTGGAAAGGCATTTAAAAAATTTTAAACTAGAAAATTTTTATTTTATCTGTTTTCAACCAAAAAAAAAACATTTTTTTTTCCAATTTTTTTTAAATTTGACATTCAGTTGGTATATTTTGGTTTGATTGTTGTTTTTACGATCTATTTCGTACAAAAAAAAATTCAAAAAATATTATAATCTTAAGGCGTTTCTAAAAAAGAATCATGCTGAACATAGTCACATGTCTTAATTTTTACTTATTTAAAATTTGAAAATATAATTCTGATGCGCATATTTGTATTCTCCAAAATATATTTGCGTTCTTTTAGCAGTCATATATAAAATGATCGTGTTCTGAAGAAAATTTTCACTTACATGTGCACGCAAGCATGAACGTGCCCAGGCATTCACTTTTACTATTGATAAATATACAGAATAAAAAATTGCCAAATCAGTGTGTTAACAAATGTCTAGAGACTTTAACTTTTCCTTTGAGGTTTGCGTAAAGTTATATAAAATATATGATATTTATTGAGCCTATTTCAAATATAATATTTATCTTTTGCATCATGGGAGAATTTTCACAATAACACAATAAAAAATTTCGAATTTGGAACGTCTCTTTAAAAAAAACACACTTGAATATATAACTTACATAGCATTCAATATTTTAATAAATTTTACTGCCAATAATACTTGGAAAAAATCAAATAAATAAAAATAAAATCAGACATGCATTTAAAAAGAAGTTAGATTATAAAAGTTATAAAAATTTATTTTTCAGCTTTTAAAGCAAAGTTCCTGCTCTTCATAATTTGATTTTTGGTCACTGCCTCTGTTAAACTTTCAGAAATAACCTGTCATCATATATACATTCCAGTACGTCCTTAAAAATACCTTGAGTCCTTCAGTATTCCTTCAAATCGTTTCCCCCTGCATTTTATATCTTCATGAACTTCCTGAATCAACGAACCAAACTTACCAGAATCTCATGTTTATAGAGCAAACATTACACTTTTAAGCTCATATTACAATCTGGAATTTCAAAGTCTAACGACCTTTCATCAATTATTATTGTATTACAACTAGAATCATTGTAATTTTCAAAATTTTAGCGCATCATTGAAATTAACTGACGAAATTTCCAATTCATTTTTTCCTTGAAATATTTCATTTTTTTAACCATTTTATATCTTAAACAGACGATTATGATTTCTTTGATTTGAATTTCTGAAAAATGTGGCAAAACACTGATATAATACTTGCGGTAATCACAATTTTCAACCAAGGTTTTAAACATATTGTTTAGTCAACTGAATTTTATGTATTAGGATGGAATAAGGAATTATTTTACAACCATTGAATTTCGCCAAATTACACTCAAAGATCATGAAATTAAATTTTCCTTCGAGGTCAATTCTTTCTTCGTCCAGCTGAGGTTTTTACTTTCTCATGCACAAAATATACAAAAAAAAAATATTTTAACCAACAAAAAAAAAAAAAAAAAATCGAACTGGAGATTTTGTGGAATCTCTACATTTCAGATCTTCCTGGGTACAAAAACAAAATTTTGGAACTAAACACTTGTCTCTATGAACATGGTAACTCAAAAACACTTTGAGCTACATGAATGAAATTTAGTATACTGTCTTTAAACTAAAGTTGTAAATTCCTATCAAATTTTAAGTAAAATCCATTCGGTTTGTCTGTCCGGCTGCCCGAATATTAATTAACACAATAACTACAAAATAAGAATGTCAGATATATAAAATTTAGTTCAGAAACTTAACATTTAACGTGTAGAAATCTGCCAATTTTAGAACCAAATCCGTTGATCTACACTTTCAAAAGCATGCAATATTAACCTTTGTTCTGAATTTAGCATTTTTACTGAATCTATCGTGTGCGTTTTGGTGATTAATCCTTGCATGCAGCAAATAATATTCGAAAATCGAATTTGAGTCTTAAACGATTTTCTCCCAACCGATTAAAATAAAAAAATGGCACAAAACTATACTTGCAGTCGTAAAATGGCATACCAAATTTGATATATTTAAGTCAATGGGCTTTTGAATGATCTCTCTTACGAGTGTCTGAGGGCACAGACCAACAGACAGTCAATCCCTTCTTGTATTTGGTTTCAAATTTGATAAATGTCTAAACTATTGATGTAAAATCTGCGTACAGAATTTCATATATCTAGCTCTCTCCGTTTTGTAGTTATCGCGTTATTTTATATTCGAGAAGTCGGACAGATGGGCCTCCCTCTGATCAGAGTTAACTCAAAATTTGACAGAATTCTACAAATTTGGTATAAAGATGGTATAACAAATTTCGTCCGTCTAGCTCAAGACTAGGGATGATGAATATTTTACGACCGGTTATTACGTAACCAAAATCATAAAGTCACAAATACCAGTGATCAACACTTTTCAAAGAGAGGTGTGATTCAAATCCTTGATACGATCTTAATGGCGATATTTGGATTACAGGTTATGGATCACGATAGAAAGTAACAATCGATACGATCTGTCCAATGTCTCGAACAAAACAGAAAAGGAGAAATCTGTGAATGGGTTGAAAAGTGAACGGACCGGTTATTCTTGGAATTATCGCATCATTGAAGTGCATATGACTGAAACTTATTGGAGTGGTGACTTCACTGGAAAGTGTGAAGTCATTACTCCATTTCATGAGAGTGACCATGACTTTCCGATTTTCGTATTTGATGATGCACTATTCCATACAAATCATTTTTTTATTGCTTGTGACATGACTTTGTGTATATTCTGTTTACTGCTGGCGTCATCTATTGGTAGAATATAGAACTAAAATAAACATTTTATAGAAATGATAGATAAATATTTAATTCAAATTTTTCAGAAAATGGTTTATTCCAATAAAGAAATTAAATAAATAGTTTTGAAAAAAAAATTCAAATTTAAGAAGTAAGCTGAAATAGATAAATTCATTCAATCACACGTTACATAAATTAGTAGATTAAGTATTAATTACAATTAATAAATTTTATATTTAATATTAAGTAATAATTTTTAATTAATAATATGATTGAAATAACGGATATTTGGAAAAAATATTTAAAAATAACAATACCAAAATTATTTATTATTCAAAAAATCGTGGATTATGCATCTCCACTCAAAACGTTTTTGAATGATCTTTATCAGAAACAGATAGACAGTTAGACATTCCCCAAAAATTTGTTTTCCGAACTCATGTAGATCTAAAACGTGGAGATTCGTCAAAATCTCGTGTTCGAATTTTTTATGATTGCTATATTTTCTCTATACTACGCATACGAGAATGTAAAAATCTCTGACATTTTGCAAACCCCAAATTTGTGTTGACTACCAACCACCGATTAATTGTGTATTCCTTTGCAGATCCAAGAATAGTCAAATATCCTTTGATGTCAAGCGTAATGCCGACAGTGTTTTTCTCAACTATTTATCTCCTGTTCGTCAAAGTCATCGGCCCAGCATGGATGAAGAACAGGGAGCCATATAATCTCCGCCATTTCATGGTTGTTTACAACATTTTCCTGGTTGGTCTCAGCGGATGGATAACTTCAAACGTGAGATTTTATTTCATTTCGTTTAGTATCTTTGTGTGTGTGTGTGTGTGTGCGTGCGCGTGTGTGTGTGTGTGCGTGTGTGCGTGTGCATGTGTGTCAGCGTGCATGCGTGCGTGTGTGGGGGTCATTGTGTTTTCTTTTCGGAGGAAATATTTAGATACGAATCACAAACTGATTGCAAATGAGTATGAGTACCTACATATGAACTGACCATTTAAATAAAAAAAAAATCATGAATGCACTTAGTTTAACATGTTATTCGAAACAGTCTGCTACATTACGGTATTCATTTTACAGTTTATCTATCATTACTTAAATTCGTGAACTTGCACCCAGTTTTATCATGGTGAAATCGAATATAATAAGGTTGTCAGCAAAGCGTAGATAAAAAACGGCCTTAATAGTTATTGATAAAAGAATGCTTTTTTTTAGTGTATATGTGTAAAATCACATTTTTCAGGAAAGTCATATATA
>JAPMOR010079889.1:0-50251 GCA_026543865.1 Argiope aurantia | reverse complement strand
TTACGATTGTACGATTTATTTTTATTTATTGATTGATTGATCTAGTAAGATTTAATAAAGTTTGGCGAGATGGTATTTTTGGAAGACAGAGCGAGATCATACCCAAAATTTGGTGAATTTTGAATTAGTTGAAACTTTATTTTGCTTCGAGCTTTACAAAAAATAAAGACTTTTTTTTTATTGTTTTTAAGAATATGCGTACCAATTATTTGTGAACTTTTATTATACGTTATGTATATGTTATAAGTCCGGAAGTGTGAGAATTCCAGTACCTCAAAGCCCTAAAACGTTTTTCGTGGACGAAAACAAAATGCAATCGCCTCTTCCTTTAGAAAAATTACAGAACAGGGGCATATACTGAGCTATAATAGTAATAATATATTGTGTTGTCAGTTTTTAAACCCCTGTGGTTGTTCTCTGAGGTTTGAAGGAAGGATTTATCGCTGAATTTATCCTCACGATTTCAGACACTTTTTGGGCATTTTATCGATGCTATAGAATTAAGAGTAAATTTAATTAAAATAAACAATAATTGAATTTAGGTTTTCTTTTCTCATAATGCTTCATCTCCTTAGTTATAATCTAATGTGCATTTTTCCTTCGTACGCATAGCATGACTTGAAAAGCCTGTCATCAATCATCAGGGATAGCTGAACGCCCATATTGAGCATGTGAGCGATTTCGGGCGAGTTAGAGCTCATAGGGATATATAACGACCATATACACATCATTTACACGTAGAAATTTATTTTACATATTTATTAAAAGGAATATTGTAAAAAGATTTTTCTAAAATTGAATAAGAGATGGCACCTTCCATATATAATCAAAATTGCATTAAAGGAAATATAGTAATTGCTTTGATTAGTACATTTCCTTCATATTATTTATATTTTCCCTTGTATTTTATATATATATTTTTTTGTATCTTTGCTTTAAATCTTATATCCTTTATATTTTTAGTAAATTCCCTTTTTAGCATATTTGGCGTTTAATTAGTATACTAATTAAAGGAAATATACTAATTGATTATAATTGGATCTAAAATTATTAAATTGTTGCATTTTCATAAGAAACCAAAGAACTATTCAAAATTCTAGAATGTCAAAAAATGAGCACAAAACCAATCACAATATTAAATAGAAGAAATGTTTCAAAAGTGACGGAATTTTTTAATGTGAATGAAGTTAAGTTAAATAAAATCATGTGAAATGTGAAATAAAGTTCAGTATTAAATCGATTCATCCTTTTGAAACTTTTATTCTTCCTTTTAATACATACGGTATGTGGTTTCACAAAATTTCATCTTTACAAAGGAGAAATTTTAAAATATGAAAGAAGTTTAGATAAATGAAATCATGTGAAATCAGTAATAAAGGTTAGTAGAAACAATAATCGTAAATTTTTTTAAAAATTCTTTTTTAGTATATGAAGTCATAAGATTTAATATGAAATTTTAAAATGAAGAAGTTAAGCTAAATTTAATCATATGAAACTAGAAATAAAGTTCATTAGAAAAGAAATTCGTCCCTCTCAGAATTTTCTATTTCTTTTTAGTGCAGGTGGTTTCAAAACTTTATATAAAAATTTTAAAGTGCGAAAGAAGTTAAGCTAAATGAAATCATATGAAATCAGCAATAAAGTTCAGTAGAAAAGAAATTCATCCTTTTAGGCATTTTCTATATGTTTAGTGCATGCGATAACAAAATTTAATGCGAAATTTTAAAATGTAAAAGAAGTTAAGTTAAATAAAATCATATGAAATCAATAATAAAGATCAGTAGGAAAAAGATTTATCCCTCAAAATATTTTTTTATTTTTTTCAGTTTATGAGATATGGTTGGTTGACAACTTATAGTTGGCGATGCGAGCCCATAGATTTCTCCAAAAATCCTGCTGCTCTGAAAGTAAGTGTTTTTTTTTAAAGATTGGTGATAAACTATAGAGAAGAAGTGTTATTCTCTCAACTTTATCATTTAATTAAGCTCAAGGCCAATATATTGGATGTTATGAAAATATTTTAAGCTGATGACCCCTACCCCTCGCATAAATTATTGGACTTTAGCGCGAAGAACATATTAAATCTGGCATTTTGAGTTAAACATCCTTTCATTACTGTGGCTCGGATGTTTAAAGAGGAGATTTCCAACGCAGGTATCGTCCTCTTCATCTGATCGTGGTAAGAAAGTACGAAGTTCATCTCAAAATAACCCCATTGTTGCTCTCAAAAGGATCGTTAATATAGCAAGAACTAAATTGAAATCCGTTTAGGAGTCTTGCTATAAGGCGAAGAATATAGTTTCTTTAGCTTTAAGCGTTGTTTCTGATGATATGCGAAAGCAGCAGAAAAATTGTAACCACTACATGATTTTGAGATGAACAAACAATACAATTTTTAAAATATATTTTATTAGCTTATTAAGTAATTCTTTATTTCAATTATTTTTTAATTGCAGTCTTTTTGATTTTCAGTTCATTGTCACAAATATTATGAAATCTTGTAATCAGTTCCATTTTAAATTCTCCGAGAGGCAACAATGGAATCAAAATTTATTCGTGACTTATTTAGTTAATTGTTTTGTTAATAAAAACTTCAAATTCATTTATAAACTAACAATTTGGAATATTAAGTAGCTCACTGTCATCAAGAACACCCAAAGATATAATATTACAAATATTTATTATGTTAAAAAAGTGTAATTAAAATTGCGTACAAGACTCATTTTTTTGTTAGTATGAAGTAACTCCCTTTAAATAAAATAGCATAAAATATGGATTATATATAAGTTTTTGCAGACTACATCTACCTTTTCTCCTTCATTTCTTAATTAGTAACTTTCAGGCGGTGTCCTGGGATAGGGGTAGCGCGCCTTCTCCGTGATCTGTGCGTGCAGGGTTCGAGTCCCGGTTCGAGCATGGTTTTTCTTCTTCTGTGTGTGTGAATGTGTCCTTTCTAAATAGGGGTTGTGCAAGGGAATGTGACGCATGAAGTGCAGAAGTCGTACTTGGTCCTAGTTAGTGCTACTGAAAAAACAAGAGACGCTCACTCGGCTTGAATCGCTGACAGATAACTGTCATCGGTTTAGTAAAGTACAATAAGTCACAACAACAATTATTAATTTTTATGATATTCAAAAAATTCCTGAATTTGTGTTTGATGACGCCATTATGATTGTTGAACTACATTTTGTGTTGGGCTCAGCAGCATTCAGCTACATTTTTTTTTTGTCCAATTTTTTCTTCCTAAATGCATTCTTAATTTCTCGTATTCAAAGTATGGAAGAAGTCTCGTAATCGTCGAAAAATTCGAACACGAGATATTGACGAATCTCCACGTTTTGGACCTGTCTGAGTTTGAAAATAACATTTCTGGAAAATGTTTGTCCTTCTGTCTGTGGCAAAAATAAAGAAAAGAAAAAAACGATTTGAGCTAGAAGGACAAAAATGCGAATAAATTGTTCAGAGTGAGTAAACCTGCTCAGAGTGAGATAAATCTCAACATACCATATTTATCATATTTTATTTTTTCGGTCCTTAAATGCCCGGTATTACTGCTTAACAATCATGGCAACCTCCAGTATAAGAGAATCTAGAGAGGGAAAACCTTTTTTTTGCAATGTTGAAAAAAATTACATGGTAATTTGTTAGTTACAAATTCTATGCGATTAACTCGTATCTCGCAACATTGTATTTTAATTTAAGGAAAATCTAACTTATGGAAATCTCACTATGCTAGGAAATATCGAAAACAATGGCGAGATAAGGATCAAAATTTTTAAACATCTTATCGGACAAGGAAATAAGTAAATAATGTTACTCTTTTTTCCTCCATTCGGAATTCCGATCATTTTACAAGATAAACATATATATATTATAAAATACATGTAGAAGTATGTTATTTACTTCCAACAACAAATTTCTTTCAAATTATTATTTAATAATTAACGTTTTGCAATAGTATGGTGACTCACAAAACGAATGGATTCTCTTCCGTATTTTTGCAGAATTACATCAAGGTGCTAATAAAAATGTAAATGACTCGAGGAAAATCGTAACTAAAAGACGTGATATGAAATAGAATATTCGGTCGAACTGAATGTTCGATGCACACGCTTATGAAATCGTTACAGGAATGTTTGTGTCGAGGTTTTTGAGTAAAAGAACAAAGGGAAACACATAATCGACTTATAGAACTGAGAGATTGACTGTTGTATTCAGTGGATAAAATCAGTATTATTTTAAGAGCCACATTAAAGATTTTTAATAACAAAATGTGGAGAAAGATATATCTTTATGATGGTGGATTTTGAAAAAGTCTTTGCATACATTGAAAAAGTATTCGTAAGTTTAAAATGTAATTTAGCCGGCGTCTTGGCATAGGGGTAGCGCGTCTTCCACGTGATTAGGCGTTCCGGGTTCGAGCATGGTTGTTCTTTTCCTTGTGTTCTATCTGTGAGGTGCTTGAATGAGCCCCTCCCCCTCCTCTGTAAAAAGGGGTTGTGCAAGCGAGTGTGTGTGTGCTATCTCAATTTGAGCTAGAAGTCAGACTTCCGTCCTCGGGTGCTCAGGGGTCTTTACGCTCAGAAAAAATTTTGCTTAAAATAGTCACACGCCGAAAAAAAAATGTAATTTGCCTTGTCCAAAGTAGTTGATAGTATGGTAAAGCTCATTTTATAATATACGTGTAAAAGTAATTTGACACGTAAAAAACAGCTGATAACGTGGTAAAATTAATTTTGCAAAATATGTTATGAAAATAATTTATCTTTTAAAAAACAGTTAATATTATAGTAAAATTGATTTTGTAATTTACGTTATAAAAACCCGTGGGAGAGATCCCAAAATTTTCTCATATATTCTCTAGCATAGGTGTTATCTTAGAGTAAACCTTGCATGGCATTGGCGTGAAATAGTAACCGAAATATTCACAATTGGCGAGAATTTACCATTTTAGAAGAATGAATCTATTGTGCCATTCTTGGCGAAAGTTTTGAGTAATAATCCTTGGCATGTGGATAATAGAATCCGAAAACAATAGTGTTTTAGGCGCATTTTTTCCAGCCAACTGATGCCAAAATTTGATACAATACTGCACGTCATAAATTGTCATGCCAAATCGCCAAATTTGGCAAATTTAAGTCACTGCGTCTTTGAGCTTTCGCCTTTGCATGTTTTTGAAAATACAAACTAACAGACGGTCAATCGCTTTTGAGTTTGGCCCATAATTTACCAGGTGCCTACACTAAAGATGTTAAATATGTGTAACGAATTGTTTTGTAGTTATCGTGTAAATTTATATTCGAACTGCCGGACATACGGACTTCCTTTGAACACATTTTACACAAAATTTGATAGAAATCGGCAAATTTGGCGCAATACCATATACCAAATTTTAACCATCTAGCTCAAATCATTTTTGTGTTATCTTTGTCCCAGACAGACGGACATTTTCCTAAAATCTGTTTCTCGAACTCGGAGGTTTCTAATTCGTGGTGATTCGCCAAAATCTCGAATTCCAATTTTTAGACGATTACAATATTTTCGCCTGATATAACATCGCATACCTGAAAGTAACGATGTAAATGACCGTTCCTTGTGTGTTTGATAAATAATTTGTCATTTATAAATAGTTTTGAAATAAAATTTAATAACTAATTATAATTACACAATAATAGTATTTTTTGAAATTTATTTTTAATAAGTAATTTTTTAATTACATTTCTTGATTTGCAGGCAGTTCAAGTTTGCTGGGTGTTTTATATTTCAAAGTTAGTCGAATATTTAGATACGGTAAGCAGGTTTGCAATAACTTTTATGTTGATCTTGCTCAGGCAGAAGTTGTTTATAAACACATTTTTGTTTCTTTTCAACATTGATTTACATATGAATATAGAAGTTGTCTCTGAATTTATGGGTCAAACTTTGAAGGTAGGTAAAATACATATGAAAAAGCATTCATTTTTTTGTTATAAAAATACACTTTTGGAGATGAAAAATGTAAAAAAACAAAAAAAATGAGGAAATAAAAAAAAAATAGATATTTATTTATATACTGTTTTAGAGCAGACGATTTACAAGTTTAGTGACGTAGCTTCAATAAAGATTAAGTTTTGAAAAGAAGGGGGGGAAAACAGTAATTTAGATTTATTTAATTTGTATGCGACTGCAAAACAATTTTCTTGAGTTTCAATGGCATTATGTGAGCTTCAAATGATTCTTTGCTGCTAAGAGGTGAATTTTGCGTGTGGGAGGTTACGTTCGCTGAGAAAGCAGGTTTGCATCTTATGTACAGGGTTTCAAATTTTAAAAGAACAACTTCTCCAGTAGCACAAAACCGGATTTAAAAAATTTTCCGCTTTTAAGCCGATAGTTTTGCGACACAGGCAAAATGGAATTTTGCTGTTACTTGACATGAAATAAACCGCTCTTGATAGAATTATTGTACATTTCTTGATAGAATAGATGCTCGGTGCTTGGTATTTCTTACTTTTTTTTCACCCTATACTTTACATTTCCGAATCCATATTGCAAGACAAAAAAATGCTTAATTATATGTATATTATCTACACTTAATATTTGGTCCAAGAATTCAGAGACACCCTGTATATCAACCGTAAAATTTATAGAACTATACAATTTATACGTCTATTTACATTTATAGTTTGAAATATATTTCAAACTATCTGCATTTCCCAACTAACATGCATTTATTTATTATTAGCCGCCTCCAGCGACCAACTGGTTTTTTATAGCATATATTTTTATTAAACCTCTTGTGGACGTCTTAAAATTCATGTTATTTCTAGTAAAATATTTCTAAGCATTAAATTGTGAGGAAAATTAAATCCGAGTTAGTTTAATAGCCTTACACTTTTTCTTTTCTTTGTGAATATGAACCATCCTTACAGACTCGAAACCTATGACTTAAAAACATAATTTTGCGCTTCATCTTTCTTAACTTTCGAGGTATTATAATTTCATTTTCTTAATCGTGCTGTAAACTGCACAGACATTAAATTTAAGAGCCTCCTCTTTCTGTAGGTTTTAACAGTGGAAGAAAATTGCGCGATAAATTATTTCATGAAGGAATAAAAAAAGGTTTAAGTTTCTAGGCAATCATGAAATATATTTAATTGGCAACATTAATCTATTTAATCAATAATCTTTAAAATCTTTAGCAATTTTTTTTTAAAAAATGCCAAAATTTAGGAAGAATCCGCACCGTCTTGGTTCACATCCTACTATCTTGGAAAAACATCAGTATTTCGTTTACATTTTAATCCATTAAATTTTCAACAGAATCATTTCGAGTTGCACTTTTCCACTACCCAAAGTAAAGAGCCATATTTCTATGTATAACGATTTGTTGAATACAGCGCTAACATACACACCTTCTTCATTATTATTAGCGAAGATTTTATCTTATTATTTAATAAGATAGTATGAATTTAATGGAATCAGTTTCATACTAATTATTACATGGGCAAATGAAACAGTATATACACTAAGTAGTAAAAGCGAAAGTGAAAATCCTATAACATAATTTATGTTCAAAGGAAGCAATGCTTTCATCTTAATTTTAACATTGACAAAAGCATAGTAGCAAAAAGCAAAGAATAGTAACATAGCATAAAGTAAATAGTTTAACAAATTAAACCGAAATTAAATCGAATTTTTTTGTTTAACAATGAAAACCGTGTTGTATATTATATATCAAATTAAATTTGAAATTTATTGGAATTGTAATAAAAATTTTACGGAATGAAATTGGGATCATTAAAAATAGTTTTTTTTCTGTTAGTGAGTTGGTGTAAAAATAATTTTTGTGTGATATTATTTTTGGAAGATGCTGCAGAAAAAATTAATTTTTGTTAATTTCTAATAAATTCGCTCTATTTAACTTTCTATTTAGTAACTTTGTTTACTTTTCTATTTAGTCATTATTTCACTTTATTTAACTTAAGCATATTATTTCACTTTCGAATTGGGAAAATTGATGTGACCGTTTTCTTGTCTTAAAGAATATACAGGCTAAATTCCATCAGAATAAAAAAAAAACCTAGACTTGTATAAAAAATATACAAAAGCATACTTATCTTTATATATATAAAGAAATTAAGCTTTCAATTAAAGCATGGCTTTTTATTATCTCATAAAAGGTTTATTGTTAGAATTTTTATTATATTGATATAAATGAATTATATTAAGATATATAAGGAAAAAATAAAAAATTAATAAGCGTACTTTAAATTACAGCACTTGTAAATTAAAGTACACTTGTTAAATCATTTAACAATTTAACTAAAATCTTTTATCAATAGGCAAACGTTTTTTGTCCAATTTACATTTGAATTACTCACCTTATATATTTAAAAATGAAAAAAAAATTTGAAAAGGGAAATTAAAAACTAACGATTTTTTTTTCCTTCATTTTGTAGATAATTTTTGTTCTACGAAAGAAATATTCTCAGATAAATTTTCTTCACGTGTTTCATCATTCCACTGTACCCGTAACCTCATGGTTAGGAGTCAGTTACGGCCCAGGTAAGAACATTTTATTCTGTGTAAATTAGTTCTCTATTTTCAAAGCGGGTTTCATGAAAAACCGTACTTGTTTTTTTTTTTGTAAGCATATTTCATATCATTGAAGAACTTCCGTTTCTTTTATTTATTTATTGTATAATAAATATCTTTTTAGAAAGATCATAATCCGAAACTCGGCCTTGAGAATTTGAGGAATCTCAGGAATTTACACCGTTTGGAGTCCTAGAAACATATTTTGGGGCATATTTATTTGTCTGTCCCTCGGAGGGACACCTCAGTAATGAGGATGGGAAATTTCTGTTTTGGGGATTGGTTCTCTCCACACGGATGGAGAAATGGTATATGATCGACTACCCCTTGCCGATGACGGGAAATACTTCCTACGGGAGGGGCTGTATCGTCTCCGCTGGTAAACTTTAGGACTCAAACTCAGTTCTTGCCAATTCCGGCCTATCTGGTCGTCCCGGAAATTATTCGGGTGCCTCAGGAGTCAACTTGGGATATATTTCTCTCTGTCTGTAAGCACGATAACATAAATACAGCTTGAATAAGATGAATGAAAATAGGTAGGAGATTTTTACAGCATATTTGTAGATTTCTATCATATTTTGAGCGAAATCCATTCACAGGAGGTCTTTCTGTCTTATGTATGTTGTTATACAGTTATGTAGGTTGGCATAAGTTCCCACACATTTTTCAATAACACAGAATCCCAGATGCTTCAGTTTCTTATCCCACACAAAATGCTGCTTTTGATTTATTACTTTGTCATTAATCAACTAAATTAATTAACAAATCAAATTAAATTGATCTAATATGTTAAATGAATTGCTTTTCTTAATTCAATTAATAATCCTAAAAATATATTAATATACCACGACTAGGAAAAAAATAGCCTGTTATAGGGTTAAGAAAGGGTTTCGTCTAAAATTGAAAAATATATTCTCCTGTTTTATCATACAGTTTTACCGAAGTAAGCAACGAAGAAAGTAAACAAAAATAATTTTAAAAAAATCGTATAAAAAGTTAGCTAACCAAATGAACAACGCACTCGGTATGTGCATGCAGACGGGAGTGCGATGTTGTAGAATACATTTTTCATTTTGAGGAGATACATTTCTTTAATTTACAATATAATTTTAATTTTAATTTCAAATAACAGTCAGTTTTCAAATAATTCAGTGACATTTCCCCCTCTGTTTTTATTATCGCACAGCGTATATTTTTATATTGACATTTTTGGTCGATCTTCTTTATTTTTTGAGTTATTTTTTTTAATTTCCTTACTATACCACCAGGGAAATTGTAACAATAAATCCAGCATTCAGCATAGTCACTTTACAATAGTTATATGTAGTTTCTCTGGCAATTCGAGGGCCGCGGTGGCCTGGTGGTAAGGTCTCGGCTTCGGAACCAGAGGGTTTCCGGTTCGAGACCCGGTTCCACCGAAGAACCGTCGTGTAAGGGGGTCTATTGCACGTTAAATCCGTTCTGACCAAACGTCCTCCCGTTGGTGTGGTGTGGTGTGGAGAGGGGGGTGCCAGCTCAGGTGTCGTCCTCGTCATCTGACCGCGGTTCAAAATTACGAGGTCCGTCCCAAAATAGCCCTAGTGTTGCTTCAAACGGGACGTTAATATAACTAAACTAAACTAAACTCTGGCAATTCGACATGTCGACTTGAATTTAAAAGCTCTCAAAGGACTTTACCGGCCACTCTATTTATATATGAAATTTCTTACTTATAGCGCTTACTATGTTAAAGTGGAAATGTTTTTTTTTTTTCTTCTGTCTAATAAAACTTCCTCTCTGTTTGCAGGTGGCTATAACACTTTTCTACCAATGTTGAATTCATTTGTCCATGTGTGGATGTACTTGTATTACGGCTTATCTGCTGTCGGACCGGAAGTTCAGAAGTATTTGTGGTGGAAAAAGTATTTAACGTCGCTGCAGTTGGTAAGTAGGGTGGGAAGAAATTCACTTTTAAAAGACATTCTTCAAATGTGTAGCTTTTACTTCATTTCGGAATCCAAGGAGACATTTACAACGAAAAAAAGAACATGATGTAAAATGCGTAGTGACAATAATGATTAATGGCAAGGTAAAAGTTAATGACGTGTGTGCGTGCATAAGATTAATTGTTTATGGTAATGCTATAATGGTTAATGGAGTTAAATAGTTAAGGGAATTAAATGTTAATAGTGTGATTCATCACTTTAGCTCGTCATATGAAATGCCTTCTTTTATTTTTTTGTTATACAGTAACATCATGATTTAACTTCTTTCTTGTAGAGTATAAATTCCGCTATAGTGATATCCCCTAGACTTTATGTCGTATTCCCTAATAAAGGTGTTATCCCCTCAGTTTCATATAATTTATTTTCATATTGTTATAAATCTGTAATATTGCTTCCCAGCACGATTAGTTTAATCACTGGAAAGACTGTTTTACGATCAGCCCTGCTCGATGCTGATCGGATGCCCAATGAGTGATCTCAGGGCTTGGCGACCATTTGGCGCCGATTTTATGTCGACTTTGGCAACAAAACAGATAGTACTGGAAACTTCCAGAATTTTGGCGATAGAGCCAATAGGGACCAAAATATGCCTGATTGTTCCGAAACCTTCTCTGCCCAGCTCAGGGAAATATAAAAGGCCGGCTGTCTCAAGTCGTGCATTGAATCGTGGAAAGAGTCACCGGAAGGTACAATCAGATAGCGAGTCAAAGGTGAAGCGCAAGCGTTGTATATATCTCAAGCGATTGCCAAATTGAGCTATGTGCCGAGTCCTGGAATTTATTATAAAAGAAGCCTCGAATCATGTGTGGAGTAGCTAGTCGTGTAGTAATGAATCGGCAGTTGGATACAGCTAAAGCGAGGAGACAGTGAAGAATTGCAGGCGTTTGGAGAGACCGTACAGTGTGGCTACGAAGAGTCTTCCTCCTGCTGAATTCGGTCTGGCCGCTTTGTGTACTGTGGTTGTTATTACTGCCGATTACTACTTGTCGGCTGCAGTGTGTTGCTAATGTACGTCTCGGCTGTGTATATATTGTCTGTGCCTTCGTGTTAAATAGACGTCGTTCTTTGTTACTGAGAACTGTTGATTCTGTTTCTTCATCAACTAACATATCAAAAGGACCCCGAATTCATAACAATATAAAATTATTAATTCATATTAAATTTCATATAAAATTATATCCCCACAGTTTTATACAAAATTTTAATTTCATATAAAAATATAGTTATTCATTCACTTCTATGAAAACTCAATTTTTTATTTTCAGAATCTTGTATGTGACAGATTTGTGATTCGTGGTATAGTAAAGGAAAGCGAAATAGCGGTTCTCAACGTAGTTTTTTGACGAATTGAAATCAAAATTTATTGCTGAATTTCAATGATATGGGCAGGACCACATGGAAGTCACTGCGTTGTTGAGTTGCCGCATTTACATGTTTCTGAAAGCAGAAACCGATAGACGTTAATTCTATGTATGGAATTTTATCTATTTAGCTGTCCTTGTTTTGTAGTTAAGGTGCTAAATTATAATTGAACATATAGACAGGCAGACTTCCTATGAACAAAATTTGGTAGAAATGTGCAAATCGGTGTAAAGACCGCACACCAAATTTCACCATTCTAGTTGAAAGCGTTTTTGAGTTATCTTTGTCACAGACAGACAAACAAAAGGGCATGTTCCAAAAATGTGTTTTTCGAACTCAGAGAGGTCAAAATGTGGATATTTGTTAAAATCTTGTTTGAATTTTTCGATGATTTCAATAATTCCTCTATACTTACGTATGCTATCAAGTAAAAAATGAAACTAACTCTATCGATAAAATTAGGTGCATAAGTTTAACATCTAAAGCTTAGATACGTATAAAATGTATAACGAAATCTATCCAGGATTTAATCGTCTGTCGGTCTATACTTTAACAAGCAAGTAAACTCGATACCTCAAATTGATATCTCGCATTGGCTTAAATAATGAAATCTGAGATTGGTTTTGATGAATACAATTGAAATTCTATGCCAAATTTGAGTTTTAATCTGTTGGGAAAAATACATCCAAAATTCACATTTTGCTTTCTGATTCCTTTATGTTAAGTCATATCACTGACTCTCCGACCCTCCAGAAGGCACACGGATAAATAATACAGAATGACCGAACTGTCTCAACAGCAACAGTGGCGGGAATTGTGGTTGAATCTTAAGGACCATCACCGGCCCCGGTACAACCCTTCCTGAAGGAAGTACGTCTCGTCGTCGATGGGAGGAGCTGTATCCCCCACCTTTTTGTGTATCCTTCAGGGTGTCGAGATCCAACCACCATACCGGTAGCATCTCATCCTCATTTAGAGGTGCCCCCGGGGTTTTCCTTTATGTTAACACTTCTGGACGATTAATAAATCACCAATAAAATAGAACACTACTATTTTCCTGCGTAACAATATGGCATGCAGTTAATAATACACAATTATATTTATTAGAACGTATGCCCGAAAGTTTCAGAGATGCAATTTCTGCTGTTTAGTTAACGTATGAATTATCTCTTGGAACTTTATTTATTTTGAGGTAAAATTAATTTTCTAGATTAACAGATTTTATTGTTTACTTTCAGGTTCAATTCACTCTTACGATCCTGTACTTCGGCTACCTGTTACTTTTCGCCCCCGAAAGTTGTAACGTTTCGCCATTTTTGATTTGGTTGACTCTGGGACAAGCCATCGTCTATTTTGGACTTTTCTCTCACTTTTATTTGAACTCCTACAAACAGCCCTCGAGAATATCTAAATATAAAAGTGCAAAACCCTTGCCAAAGAAAGAACAATAAAAATTATTTATTTTATTTATTAATCGCATTCTCATTGTATATTGTAGACACTATGGTTATGCTGTTCGATATCGATGGTTAGAATTTTCATCTTGCTATATCGATATTGAAATCAAATTCGATAAGTAAGATGAATTCAGATATAAATGCCAGTATATTCCACTACTGTGATCAAAATATATTGATAATGTTCGTTGTTAAAAATAATGTTCCAGTTTATTGGTCAAATGCATCTTCTTCGAAATGATCTCCTCCAATAGCAATGAACCGAATTAATAGACTCAAAACTGCGATTCCGAATAATAATTTGGAAGTAAATAAAAATCACAAGGTGCTAAATCAGGTGAATGTGAACTTGAGCAGTTAAATTTGTTGAATACTTTGTTAATAATTCACCAATAAGAACTGTACTGTGAGAATGCGTAGTATCATGGTGCAAAATCCAATGTTGCTTTACGCAAATTGATGCCACTTTTCAAATCATTTTCAATTGGTGGCTTCATGCAAATGGTACAAAATACTCAAATAATAATTTCTTGATTGGCTGACTAGTTGTTAAGAATTCATTTTGTTGATTTTTGTGATTATATGTTGATTTTTTAATGATTTTGACGATATCTTTTCATTCTATTTTCAAGAGCGATTAACGTTATTTTCGAAGTCTTTATGTCTCAAAAGCATATATGAAAATGGAATCACGGATAATAATGTATTTTAGGAAGGAATCGCCTTGAGAAAGCATCTGTAGGACCATTTGAACTCGTTCTAGCTTTTGGAATTAATTCAATGTTCTTGAAAAAGCTCGATGCATCATAATCCTTAAGGAAGCTTTAAAAGTCCTTGACAAGAACCAAATGATATATGAATTAGAATTCAATAATATTTCTTACCGTCAAATGACTGTAAAGAATCAACATGTCTTTCTATAGATATATTGATTATTAATCGAAGTGAATGACCTACCAAGTCATAGATTATCCAAGATGTATTCACGCCCATCTTTAAACTTATCAATCAAATACTATTGTTGTTGTTGTTTTATTAAAAATCGCCTGAAAAATCTTTTTGCGACATTTTAAATATTTTTGTGGCAGATGTTAATCGTATTTTACTAAATAAAACTACTTTGTGGTAATCGTATTTTGCTAAATAAAACTCGTCACTTCGAAAAATTATTAACAGAGTGAAAATTCGTATTTCCTTAAAAATAGAATACACTAAATTCATAAATGTTTTCAGGTGTTTATTGAAATCGTATTGATAAAAGTTTTCAGACGATATCTACTGTGAATATATTTAAAGGAGATATGTTTCTAATTCGTTTTACTCATAGTAATGATATGCATATCACTCCCAAAATTCTAGAATCAAGAATTTATGAAATATTACTTAAAATTCCAGTTAGATGAAAATCATTAATCGCATTTTCAGAACCAATCGAAGCTGTGAAAAAATAATTTATTTTATTAATGAAAAGTTATTCATTCATGGCGTAATTCAGTTATTTGAAAATTTCAATCTTATATAAATTTATCCTGCAACGTTGAAAAGTTTCAAAATTCATTTTACTACAAAGGAAAATGAAAACAGGAAAACAGCTGCTTGGAAATCTTAATTTAATTTTATTTTAAAAAGCTGTTAAAAATCAAATTACTTTTATTTTAAAAGCTAGCTGTATTTTTTTCTAGATAGTTTAGACTTAAAAATATTTCAGTAAAAAATTACTGAATTAGTAAAGTTATTTTATAAAGTTTTCTTTGTAATACAAATTTGTCACAGTGAATCCTGGCGCAAATTCATGTTTTAGAAAAGATGGACGCTTATAGGATAAAATTTTAAAACTATAATGTTTTATGATACATTCAAACTTTTTAATGCTAATTATTAATGAGCAGAAAAATTAAATGGACTTTTTATAAACTAGACAGATGATATGAAAATAATTATAATCTATACTGTTTATTTGGCGTTTCATTAGAAGTATTATTTTTGTGCAATAATTCCTTTTTGTCGTTGTTCATGAAAAAATATAGCCGCAAGTTACAAAAATTGCAAAGAAATTGGTCTGTGGATAGGCAAAACTTCATATATAATCACTCATTTTTATCTTTTTATTACTCGAAACGATAAACTTGAAATTCAAAAAATGAAAAGTAATAAAAAAAAACCTATTTAAATATACTTATAAAATATACTTTTAAAATTACTTTTGTAGATTTTTTTAAATAACTTTAGATTCTCTAAGGATTAAAATTCTAATTAACGCTTCTAATGGAAGATAGCAAAAAACTAAATTCCTGCACTGAAATTTTCTGCTGAAATACCTCGCCAAAAAAAATGAACGAAAAAAATTGCAAACGATATTAACCATCAATAAGACTATAATGTATAAAAATAAATTTTCTTTGCTTTTTGTCCTCGAAATTTACTTTTATAAGTAACAATCATAAAATAAAAGAAAACTCTCTGATAAAAATTGTCATTATGTTTTTTTAAATTTTTTTACTTGTTATGGACTGAGTTTTACTTAGATTTCTGTGTTCTTGATGGCAATATATAGCTTATTATTTTCTAAACCTCAATTATTAATCAAAACAATTAAATTAAATTTTGAATTCGTACCTGTGGTGCTATTTAATATTACGTTTGCAATACTTCAACTCAATACTAGATGGCGCCATGAAAGCTGGTCATCTCTCAAAATTACTTAATCATTAATTATAATTTTCTTTGTGTGCTCGTAGTGCCATCTAGTACTTAGTTTTAAAAAGAGTATAGTTTAAAAAGAGTAAAATTAAAATTTATAAAACTGAAAATAATAAAAATAATTTTAAAAATATTATCATACCAATAAGAGCATATTTTTAAAAAAACTTTTGAAAATCAACATTTTTTAAAAAATATTTTTTTTCAAGATTATAGAAAAGTGATGTATTTATTCAAGATTATAGAATTTACTTTCTTCAATAATTTTTTACTGCTTTTCTACCAAATTTTTTTAAATATGGAGCAAAAACTTTTTAAGGATTATTTTTGCAACTTATATAAAAATCTGACAACTTTAAGTATTTAATTTCGTAGTGTCGTGCGAAAATTATTTTTTTAAAGGAATTAAGAATTTTTTCTTTGTTTATTTTCCAAAATGACGAATAAAAGAAAGAAAAGAAGTATGGATTAAAATTTGTTTCTGTTTTAAAATCTAATCTAATTTTATATTTAATATTCTTTCACAAAAATATTTTTAGTTATTTATTTATTTTAAAAAACTCACATTAACACATAGAACTTTTAACTATAGAGTGTATTAGTAAATGAATTACAAAAAAAGTTACTACTCATAAGAAGAACAAGTACTTTATAAAACATGTTCTGTATTTCATTTACACTAACATTCTAAAACCAGTAAAATTTCATTGATTAATTAAAAGTTGTAAAATCTTAATAATAAAAACATTAAAGTTCTCGAATAAGAAGGTAGATATGTGCTGTCTCAAAAACATAAAAAAAAGACTTCAAGAATTTAAAAGTTGATTATAATCGGTAGTAAAAAATATTGAAATGCCAACGATCAAATATGATTTATGATAAAATTACTAAAACATATACATAAATTTAAAAGATGAATGAATTCAATCCTAAAAGCTCTCAAAAATACATTAGAAATGTGAAAGTTGAAGGCATTTTTTAAAAAAATAATATATTAAAAATATCTAAATGCACTAATAAGTAAACATAATTTTATCATATGTTTCGCAAATTCATTTCTTTAATTGTAACTATATGTTAAACCGTTTGATTTTTTTGTATTATAGTTTTTCAATTGATTGATAATTGATTTTGCCAACAAATTTGTTGTTTGCTGGATTGCGTTAATGTGATTCTTTATATAACAAAAAATAAATGACATTATGTCGAATTTCTTAATTGCAATAATATTTTAAACCGTTTGATTCTTTGTACTGAAGTTTTTCAATTGAATGATTATTTATTCTATCAACTCATGCGTTGATTACTCTATTATATTAACTTGATTTTTAGGTATCAAAAAATAAATAAACAACATTTAATTTATTAAAGGGTTGACCATCTATTGACCTGTTTTTTCCTCAAGTATGTGAACGCGTTTACTCAAAAATGCAATGAATTAAATGAATGACAACTGATGTATTATCTCGTGACTACTGTGGTAATTTTATTATATTATATTGGTTTTCAATCAATAATAAAAAATGCAGAATCCGATTTTCTACCCAGCCAATAAGGGACAAAAATAGCATGTTAAATTCAATAAAAACAATCGATTCAAGCCGAAGATCTTCTTTCGCGATTATAGTTAAACAACAGCATGTAATTAAGAACCAAGTGGCGGTTTTCTTTACCAAACTGGGGAGCATACAAGTTTCATGCGTGAAAGTAAAAATCTGCATACTCCTGGAGTTTACTGCCTTGTCCACATCTCCAATTTTTTGCCGAAAGGAACAACATGGATAAAATTTGATATACAGAATTAACAGCATAGTCTAGATACTTTTCAAATTTTGAGCTAAATACAGCAAGGGGTTGACTATCTATCGGTCTATACTTTCAGAAACATGTAAACGCGATCATTCATTCACTGACTTAAATATATAAAATTTGATACGGGATTTTATGACTACAACTGCAGATCTGTGTAAAATTTTAGTTGCAATCGTTTGGGAAACATAATTTGACTTAAAACATAAATTCAACTTATGGGTACCATTTGGCCAGGGATTAATCGCCAAAAATCTCGCCAAGGATGACAACATAGATTCAGTAACGATTCTAAATTCTCTCCAATGGTTCATATTTCGTTACTGGTGTAAGTCAATGCCATGGAAGGCGTTCTCTAGAATAACACCTTTACTAGAAAGTATGCAATGTATTCTGGTGAGGCCACTTCTGCTGGTTGTATTTAGAGTTCAAGTATTTTTATTTTTACATACGCCATTCTAAAACTGCTAGTAATTTTGCGAAAAATAGCCGATGAACTAACAAAGATCTGAATTCACTAATGCTGCCAATAATAAAAAAAGTTTAAAGATCACTACCACATGGGCATCAAAAATTGACTTTCAGATAGTATTGCCCATTGCTTTTAACTTACTGTTCGTAATGTTGTTAAATTTTAAGGCTATATTTAAGATTCTTTCTTGCAAAATTATTAACAAAAATACAATGACTCAAATATGTAATTTTGTAGATATATTTATAGTTCTGCATCTGATCTCAATAAATATTCATTAGGGTAAAAAAATTACCCATTATGAAAATAATTTCTAATATTGG
Organism: Argiope aurantia; assembly: GCA_026543865.1. Classification (NCBI taxonomy): domain Eukaryota; kingdom Metazoa; phylum Arthropoda; class Arachnida; order Araneae; family Araneidae; genus Argiope; species Argiope aurantia. The sequence goes on along the minus strand of JAPMOR010079889.1, from coordinate 31,569 downwards.
AATTTAAAAAACTGACTTACATTCGAGATGAAGAAGGAATAGTCAACAAACTAAAAAAAAAAATGAAAAAATAAAAACGTTTCCTTATTTGATTGAAAATTAAAGGCATAAACTTTAAATTCGTTTTTCTCAAAATGTAATTTTTTCAAAAAATTTCAGTTTCCAAGCAGGATTACTAAAATATTATTTAAAATATCTGCCTGATATTTAGCATATGTGGTATTTATAATTTAATCCTGGGGATTAACCAAAATTTAAATAAAATGATTGAGCATTGTATAGTTATGCAGTTTTTAAGAAAAAACTTAAAATTAAAAAAAAAAACCTCTTGGCAAGCTGGAAGGCAAAGTTAGATTCTTTTTACATCTAAGTTACTATGTGGCAATATAAATTGCTGGAAACAGTCAAAATCAGTTCGGGATTAACACTTTCCAGACGCTATCTCCTAGGATATTGCAATCATCGAAAATTTTTAAATGATAACGTTGTGCGTCTTAACGAAACGCTAATTTGGAAAAATGCAATTATTTTTATATTTTCAATAATAAGAAAATTATAGCGAAAGGGAAACCCCCCCCCACACACACACCATTCCCACTTCCTTTAAACCAGATGAATCATTTACGAACTCGTCTGAGAGTTTTACATTTCTAACAACGTATTCTAAGCTGGTTAAATTCCAAACAAAATTAATCTATTGGGTTGTTCGGAAAGTAATTTCGTTTTTTTTTTTTTTTTTTTTTTTTTTTTTTTTTTTTTTTTTTTTTGTGGAAATGAAAGACAGTTTTTGTATAATAAACAAATACCTTATTAAATTATATATTGGCCGTTCTGGTCCAACACCTTTTGCCATCTTTCTGGTAGTAGCATCATTCCACGCTCATAAAATTTTTGGTCTTTGCTGCCAAAAAGCGGATCGAGGTGGTTTTTGACCTCCTCATTTGAGGTGAAGGTTTTACCGTCTAAAAAATTTAGCGAACCAGTTCTGGCACTGGCGTACTGTCAACACACCTTCTCCATACACATCAGTCCATTTCTTTCTGGCTTGAACAGCATTTTTACCCTTTCTGTAGTAAAACAGTAAGATATGTCGGAAATGCTGCTTATCGCTCTCCATATTTAAAAGGGCACCAACCAAAAACTACTGCATAGAATTCATTGGAATTTTTCATGCACAAGCCTTGCTATATGAGCTCTCAAAGCATATAAAAATTATACGGCTTAGATGTGAAGTTGGGTGCAAAAAAATACAATTAAATCCTCTGTCGGGAAAAAACGAAATTACTTTCCGAACAACCCAATATTTAGCCTGTTCGCAAGATAACATGGGCAAAGCGTTAAACACAAATCTGTCTGTCTGTCTATCTATATATATATTGCAGGATAGCTAATCCAGTAAGTTGTGTTTGATCAACAGTATTTGAAAAATGTTAATTTAGTGCAAAAATGTCTAAATTTTCTCAAATAATTAAACTAGAATTTTTTCTGCGATACATTTTCTTGTATAAAAGAACTTCTGAAAATAGAAATAATTGTTTGAAATATTAATAATTAAAAATAATTCTTAAAATAGTTTCTTACCTCAATATGATTAGAAAACAAAAAAAAGTGAACGAAGCATTCTTTCAGATAAAGTTTATTATTATTATATAAATTACACTTACAATAATAAGCATTTAACTAGCAGATAATATAGTAAAATACATCACAAAAATAGTATACATCAAAAATTCAATGCATTTAGTTAATTCGCGTCAACATTTTTCATTCATATCACACACAAATATATCAACAGTTTTCAAATATAGCTTTGAAAAATAAATATTTTATGCATAGCAAATTAACGCGTTGAAAAGAAGGCACTTTCTGCTTTTTATTCAATTAAACTAAAAATTTGGTATTTGATAATTATTTACAAGCTTTAGCGTAAAAATATTCAGAAATATTTTTTTTAAATTCACAAGATTGTTTAAAATTTACATATTGAAAATACGAACAAAATATAAAAAAGGCACCCTTTTAAATCATTACCTCTTAAATATTTAATTTTTAAAAAAACAAAATTAGCATTTCTCTATTTAACGTGATGATACTGTTTTACGTGTTTAATGAAAATATGTAGAGTCAACTTAACTAACAAACAGTTAATTATTATTTAATTTTAAACGTTTCAATAAATTTTAATTTAATACCAATACTATAACCTAACACTTTTAAAAGCAGTATTTGATGAAATTACAAAAATATAATATTTAAAAATAAACAAAACGTCCAAAATTCCAGTTTAAGAAAATAATTTTAATGAAAGGTTACAAATACTTGTTTTACATATAGAAGCAAAACTGTACAGGAATGCATTGTTTTTTGGATAATATCATTTACATTTTTACATTTCACACAACATTATAATGTACATATCACATTGAACTAGCCTTTTGAAAATTGTATTTCATACATGCTACAGGGTATAAGAATATTTATAATAGTAAGAAATGGAAAAAAGTTAAAAGAGTATTATTAATATTTAGTAGCCTTTGGCGTGAAGATTTCTTGAAAGAAAAACAGAATAAATATTTTTAATTACAAATTTAACAGTGGCAACTAGCGCAATTGAATGTCTAATGATAAAATGAAATAAAAATGAATTTCATCCTAATAATTAAAAATTGTTGGAAACTATGCAAAAAAAATTAAAATTTTACTGAAATCAAAGGAAAAAAAACTGTGCTGAAACAGCATTGCCGATATTAAAAATGTAATTTTTTGAATTTAAAGAAATTAAGAAATATTTTTTAAGACATAAAGGTAAGTCCAAAAACCTCGTTAATATTAAATAATTGAAGTTTTAATTGATTTTTGGACTTTGAAAAATTGACTGTGGTCATTATCTTATTTTATAGAGCATGTATGCCAAATTTCAATAAGACTGAACAAAAACCTGTTGATTTATATAAGAAATATATAATATGGAACATTTATGTTAATATACATATATAAAGAGAGATAGCTTATTTTTAAGCCTAGTCATCTCTGGTCTTGAAATTTATCGGAAAAAAAATTGTGAATAAAAGATGAATATTGAATTTTATGCTAATATTTATTATAATATACATTTTTAGATTTGAATTTGTAAAACATGTTTTCACTTTTAAATCTAATATCCTATTCTTGAAATTGTAATTTTTAAATAATCTAAGTTCGAGTTTAAAAACAGACGATTTGAACTACTATCAAAATACTAAAATGAATATGTATTTGTAAATATATCAACATTTTGAATTTTATGTTATTTTATCTGAACACTATGCAAACACCGGCAAAGACGTTATTAGTATGAAAATTCTACCATCTAAACTACAACAATTAAATAAACAGAATCACTGAAATGGTGAAATGTAGAAGAATTTGAGTATAGTTTTTGCAAATCGGTGTATCATTTGTACTTTTTGACAATGAGAATTAATCTTTAAGACATTTTCCAACATTAACAAGAAGTTTGTTGAGTTTTTAATGACTTAAAAGACTGGAATGGTCACACCACGCACATTCCAATTAGCAAGAATCCATTGCATTTCAATCTTTGTACTGTTTCAATGAGGTAAATTGTGAGATTTCGGGGGGGGGGGGGGAGAAATACATGAATGCATTTTGTACTGCTAGAATAAGACCAAGTTCAGTTTTCATATTTTGTAACGATATATCTCAAAACATTATGTACGTTTTAAAAAGTAACAGCAGTTGTTTAAATGTGACTCTAAACTTAGTCTATATCTGATTACAAAATTGTAATCTGATTTACATATAAAGCGCTAAGAACTCGAGTAGATCAAGTCATAAAAATCGCTAAATTTAATATTATATATAATTAGTGCATAGATAATAATTAGCTAACAAATGTTTGGTGGTTACCTTAATAATTTAGTTTTGCTATGAATATGTGATATCGCTTTCCTGCAATCATAGCTTCAACGCTGAAAAGATGAATTTACAGATATTCTTAGTAGAAGTTTAGTTGGTGCAATGGCAATGATCCTCGGTCTTTTACGCCATCTGGAGATTATAGTGGAAACAATGAAGGTTCTATAGTATATACAGAATTTTTAATGATATCTCTATTAGAAACCAAGAACCGAAATCCATATAGAAACATCCATATAATGTCACGGGAGCTATATAAGCGGAAACGCACGCATGAGAGTGAGTCATCCGCGTGAATTATCTTTTTTAAGTTGTGTTTTGCAAAGCATTCATGTCCTGTGAAGCTATTTTACTATTTACTGCTGGCTAATAGCTTTCTGAAACTATTGCCATTATCTGTGTTTTACTATATGATTCCATTTTTTTTTTTTTTTTTTTTTTTTGAATAATACAGCGTTTTTTATTATCAAGGTTGTTGCAATTCTCCAATACACCCGTAGTGTCGATTTTCCATAACAATATATTTATATCTAACATTTGCAATAATTATCGGTTATTGGACCACGATAGCAATGGATACCCTGTATATTTGAAGTGGGTTTCCCTTTTACGAAGCAGATAAAAGCAAATGCTTAAATATGTAAAGGAGATTTTCGAATAATCTCCAGATTAATCAATGATTCAAGAAGTAATTTTAAAAGTTATTATAGTTATTAGAGACAAATTATAATTAAAAACCCCTAACTATCTTCGTTTGATAAACATTCAGAAATATATATGAACATACATGAGAACTCCAAAAAATACTTTTCATTTATCAGAGTTATGCAATATACATAATTAAAAAGAATTGGGAATAAATTCTATTTGATATAAACAACAGAAATAAATCCAAACAAATGAGTGCATAATATACATACAGCAAAGAAAAGACTGGGGAAATTAAACGATTTTAGTACACATACAACCTAAATGAATACATATGAATGAAAACTATTGAATAAATATTGAATATTTAAAAAAAATTTCCCTAAAAAAATTAGCTACAGTAGTTGATAAAAACATAAAGGAAATTATTTGAATTCTGTAATGGAATATCTTGAAATAGAACTTCAGGAATTTTTTATAGGTCCTAAGAAAAGAAATAAATAAAATAATACTTCTATGTTTCATTCAACGATACGAAACCCTCAATTCGCAGATTTCCAGGAATTTTCCATTCGTTCTATGGAGTTGACAGGCTTAAAAGGACAACGACAGGAAGGGAAAACTGAATTATATCTTCAAATAAGGATAGTTTTCCTGTTAATTGAATTTCAGACTTTCCAAATTTCTTTTAATTCGAATTTATTATGTATTATCTTGTTATTCGTTCCTATACTTCTTGAATTCATTTATTCCTCCCCAAGGTTCTAGAAATTTTGATGATATTTCTATTAGGAACCAAGATCCGAAATCCTTATAGAAACTTCCATATCCTGGCACGGGTACTATAAATGCACACATTTACGACATTCCAAATATATCCTTAAAAATTTCTTCTATGCAATCTTAATCTTTTCACATCGAACTACTTTTATCATAGTAAAATGATAAGCATCTGATTAACCGAAACGGCCGAACCATCATTATAGGATTAAAGAGATTTTGTCTAAACATATAAAAAAATAAGTCATTTGAAGGAGAATATTATTTAATATTATAATACGTAGATAAAAAAATTAAAATGCTTTATACTAAAATATTTTTATAATATTTTTTGCATTAAGCATTGAAAAACATTCTATCAAGGTTCCGGAAATCAAAAATTCTATGAAGCCTAACGTTAAGCCTGTGTCTCTTTTAGATTAACTGAAGACTAATAAAAAAATTGTTTCATTTCTATAAAATATTTTACTTACGTTTTGTACTTTGCATTCATCTATATTTGCAGATTCTATGAGTTATGTATTATTTCATAAGATATGTTCTATGCAATATTCTATTTGACGATTTTAATTAAATTATTTTAAACTGGAATATTTTCATTACATTCTACAATATTCTTGCTTTAAAATATTCTAGAATCTCTTAGAAGTACGTTATATCGATATTTGAGAAACAGGATTTTCCAAAAGACCCTCTTTTGAGATTTTATCTGTTTAAATTAACTGAAGACTAATTAAAAAAATCTGTTTCTATTCTATAAATACTTTTACTTACATTTCGTATTTTACCATTCAATTATAAATTACAAATTCCGTTTATATTATTAAAGCAGTAAACTCGTCTCAAAAGATGAACTCCCCTCCGTAAATGGACTACCTGCTTTGCCCATGCGCAGAATAGTTTGAGGTTTTCGGGTCGCTGAGATGACTATAACACTTATACATAATTCTTTGGTAATGTATTTCTAGGGTATTCAGAAAGGACTGATGGTTATGAAATGAAACAGTAAACCAACTTTGACAATCTAGGTAATCAAGCTTTGTTAATATAATTATTTTAACATCATTATGCTTACTAGTTCCAAAAGTCACCCAAAGATGGCGTTCCAGTTTAGGAGATGTCAATCATTGGAAATAAAATTGAAAATCACCTGTCAATATGATTTCTTGTGCAAAAATTTACTGTATTAAGTCCAGCAGTAGGGTGACTAGACCGCTAATTAAAGGAGATACAGAAAAAATATGTCGATGAATCAAAATATTGCATTCTGTATATTTTAGACGAATTATCTCAAACGGTCTGAAATATGCTATATGAAATGAAACTACAGTAGGGCAATAAAGTTTATAATTTCATGTAAAAATTTTCCAATAACTAGTTGATACACTTATTACACTATAAATCCATTTGAATTTTTCCATGGGGAATACTTGATGGATTAAACTGATCCACAAAATTTGACTAGATTTAATAAGGTTCGGTCGATAAATTTAAATATTTCTTTAATGATATCCTGGAAAATTTATTAGTCAACAAATTTTTATGCAATCCAAAATTGTTTATTCTTATATGTTTTTACAATTCAAGATGTCGAAAGTTTGGCTAGGTTTTTAAATGGTTGGCGAGAAATTGCCAAAATAATATAGACTGTGTCTAATAATTACGCCATTTTCTTAAGCCGTACTTCAAATATTTGAGAGAATATTGAAACATTTTCTTGTGATTACGAACCGTCTTTCAAACAATGACAACTACTGAAAAGGTAGTTAAAGCGCCATCTGTTGGTGCTTTTTGATACTATTCCCAAGAACGGAAAAAATATTCCAACTTCACAAATTAATTCCTTGTTTGATTAATTTTAATAATTACCATAATTAACCAATTCTATTTTAAAACCATCAAACCTTTTCTGGATACCCTAAAAGTTCAAAGAACAAAATTGATACAAGTTACATGAAAGACTAATTGTGAAATACTTCAAAGAATTGAAATCTCGATGGAATCAGTTCCATTATTTTTTGGGCGGAGGAACATTTTCAGTAAATCTACCAATGAAATTCCCAGCTGGCTCATAGTTGGCGACAACAAGTATTTTTCCAGATTTGCTTCTGGCTGATGCAACGCCCATTTTCTTACTTTCCTTCCATATCACCTGAGTGAAATGTCCTGAAATAAATTAAAAATTAAAAAAAATTAACAATATAATACATGAACAATTGATAATAGTATCAAATCATTATGACAAAAATAGTTGCACATGATATAGAAGCGTGTATCTCTATTAATTGTTGCAGATAAGTCTGTCAATAATACTTTATGCTTCCCGTGAAAACATTTTTTGGATTTTTCTGAGAAGAAAAGTATATTTTTACTTTCTGCTGTCGACTAGATGTCTGAGTATCCTTTTTTTTTAATATTAATAATAGCTAAAAAGGTCTTTTTGAATTAATTCATCTCTGCACCATCGTTTTGTTATAATATTTATTTTTTTTACTTTATATACTTTCATATTTACCAGAATTTTTGGGAGGAGGAAAAGCACATAAAGAACTATGTGCGAGCTTTAACAAAATAATATTTTTATCGATTTAAAAAAAAAATCTATGCATTTACTTTTTAGTTACTTTGTTACCTAATAGATGGCAGCACGAGCATATCAATTATTTTGGATTAGTGTCTCTCATAACAGTAAATTGATAACTGAATTAGTAAGAAAAACGAATCCGAATGCTGATTTCTGCAATTCCTGTATTAATTCTGTAGGGAAATAAAAAATAATTCCCAGATTTTTGTTTCGCTATTTTTTTCTTAACCGAATTTTTATGAGATATTATTAAAAAAAATAATTAAAAAAACGTAACACTTATCGGTTTTTATTCTAAATAATTCAACGACAATTACCATCTATAATAATACATGTTTAGTGCAAAAAAATAGAATTTAAAAAACTCCATTTTTTTTACTGCCGATTCAATTATGTCTTATTTAAACTATCTGAATACTTCGTTTGATAAAAAAAAATTTTTACTAATATTTTTTAGTTTATTTATAATTATTTATCTTTTTTAAAAAAGTTTTATAAAATTTAAACTAATTTAATATTTCATTTCTTCTTCATGAAATAATCAAATGTTGATACTTTTTTAAAACAGAGTAATATTTGGAAATTCTGTGTTAATTCGAATCCCCAAATACATATTTTAAACTGTTTCATTTTGTTCCAATAAATTTTATTTCTGAACTAAGTCTTAAATGAAATTTGTAAGAAATACAGGCAAGCATTTAATTTAATGTATTTTGAAAAATATCGACATTATTTCAAGTTCGCGTGATTATTTATTATCTTTAAATACTTCTAATTTAAATTATACTTAAAAGAATTCTAATTCAAATTAAATAAAGATGTCATTTTTTATTCTCAAAATAACGTTATTTTTAGTAAAAAGAAAAAAAAAACTGAAAATATTTCCTTTTGGTAACTTTATAACTCGAAAGAGGTCAGCACGATAAGTTCTTGTACCTGGATATGTATCTGATACAGCAAAATGGCAACCGAAATAATAATTTGGTAAACGATAAGATCCAAAACAATATTTCTCGAGGTGATATTAAAGCGTTCATATATTTTTGACTGATGACGCATATATGTTGAGAAAGTTTTAGGAAAATAAAATGACAAAAAAAAATCTAATAATCAAAGATATAAAGTATAATGTGAAATACTATAAGTACACTTCCAGAGGACACGTGATATAAATATTTAATGAAACACATTCATAGAAATGGGGAAAATCATATATTTTTTTGTGCTGAATAGAGTTGAATATGAACTATAAAAGAATAAATGGTACAAAAATAGCATTGAGGTAATCTCTTTTGTTCCAGCTTTCCTTTTGTATATATATGTTTTAAAGAGCATCTCATAATGATATTTAAGAATCACAACTTTAAACTTATTAAAATATAAAATAATGCATTTTACAGCTAGAAAATAGAAACTTTACCAGATTTCAGGGATCTAGGTTCTTGGCCGAAAGTGTGATCCTTTATTTCACTATACCAGCTTTCGACAGCTTCGGCACCTGAGAGAGAACACATGAAATAAAGATAAAATAAATGGTTTATTTTACTTTTTATAGAAATTTTTAGGTAAAATCTGTAAATTAAGTTAATAATAAAATCAATTCAGTCATATTCACATACTTCGGGTTTTATATGCGTTATTAATTTATTCCCTTTATTGTGCTTGGTTGAAAAAGCTATTTTATTATGTATAGATTTTGGAAACTAATGCAGGCTGTAAGTAAACATATAATAAATACCTTCGCTTCTGACATATATAGAAGAAATATATCAATATGAAAGGCACACTTTTCGCAAAAGAAATATTTGTGAAATAAATATCAGTGATAGACGTTTTTGCTGTGGAATTTGTCATGAATTTATGATAAGTTAATGAGTTGAAGCACGAGATATTTGTTTATTTTAATCATTTTAAGCAGGCATTTTGACATCGCATTTCACAATCGGCTGGGAAGCCAGAGATATTGAAAGAAATTTTGATTCAATACTAGATCTGCCCAAACTTATTTTTTTTTCTTTTCTTATGACGTTTCAATCATTTTACATAATAAGGCGAGGGATGTTCGCTCCTAGAGACAAATAGATGAAATCGTACTTAATTTGAATGTTTTCAAGAGAAAAAGAAATGCAACAGATTATTACTACACTGCGTTTGAGGAAGCAAAATATATCTGTAGCAAATGTATATCATTTCAATTGTATAAAACCCATTGTAAAATTTTACCTAATAAAAGTTTGAAGTGTGAAGACCGCATACATATTTAGATATGAAATACTTCTTAAACATCGTAAACATCAAACAAAAAGACTCATCAACCTCTTGAAGCAGAATTTAAAGATGTTTTCTCATTGTACGAGGGCAAATAGAGGGATTTAAAAATGAAGCCAAATCGCCAATGTTTAGTCCTTTGGCGATTTTACACCAAAAATTGTCAGGCGCCTCTTGCTGTTTCTTGTTGTCATTCAAGCGGGTGGACTTTTTTCGAATTTGTATTGTATTTTTTGCCTTGGAGACTACGTTACATCTTATCATTGGCGATTTGACGTTATTAGTGATCTGAACGTGCACACTAAAGTATATTTTAATCGTTCCTTAGTTAATATCTCACCCGTGATTGCATGGTTAGGATTCGAACTCCACTTCATGAAAATATTTTCGCCATATTTTCGTTCAGTTCGATGTTGGAATACATCCTTGGCAGCCAAATGATCAGCCCATTCTTTGGCATAGCCACAAATCTGAAAAAAAAAAGAAAAGATGTTATTATTATTTAATTACATGCGTTAAAAAGGTCAAGGATTAAAGAATGGATATTATGAATGTCCTAAAAATAATAATATGATGACGTTTTTATCTTGTTTGATCTATACATAGTGGAATCTCGCTTGGCGAACATAATTCGTTTTCGAATTATACTTATAATGTGAAATATTCGATAAGCGAAACAATTTTTTTCCCATAGAAATCAATGTAAAATAGGCTAATGCGTTCCATTCTGAAAAAATACTCAAAAAAATCTAGAATATGTAATTTATTACCATAATGCTTTCATATATTACTAGAAGATTGTCTATTTGTTTTTGGCTTCAAAATTTGGCCAAAATGAGACTAGGCATTATCTATGAATGAATTTATAGGGCGCTTAGCTACTACTTAATCAGGGTGATATTTCTTAGCAAACGATACGATAATTTACCATTCTTTCAGCATCTCCCTTATCTCATTGAAAGGTGTTGCTCCGATTCGTCTATTTTTATTTATTTATTTATTTCTTATTTAGAATAAATCTCATCCGAAGCTTTTGGCTGTGACATAAAGTTCATCTCCATAAGCTCTATGATAGTTCTGACTAAGTTCTTCTATTAGCTCATGGATGTCGCTGCTATCCTACTCTAGCCCTACAATGTTGGCTAGAGATAAAATCTAGTCTATTAAGGCTCCACAGGAAAACTTGTTCAAACCCCTTAGAGTTGCATTCGGCAGCTCAAACTTCTTCCACGTAGATATAAGGGATTTCTTCAAACAAATGTTCAACACAGCATTCAGGATTGATACAAGCCAATCCAGATATGACGATATGATATCTCCATTCTGCGAAACATCGCTCGTTAAGGGAGTCAGTTTTTTTTATTTTATTTTTCTCGTTATAAAAAATTACACTAGGTGTCGCTGCATTTCTTAAAATTATTCTTCAGTATGCAAAGATAACGTACACACATAAAATTTATTCCCCTTAAAATTTTTTTTAATTGAATTTATACGCACAAGAATAATATCACTCAGAAACAATTTGTCTTCTTCAGTCTAAGCCAACTTTGAGTAATTTGAATCTCACGAAGCTTACTACTTAGTAAATATTGATTGTTAATTCTAGTCTTATACGAACGTATCAATAGTTCTTTGATGAAAAGATGCCACATGAGTCAATATATGTTTTTACGCATATAATTAGGATTATATTCAAAAATTCATTTTTTTTCATTTTTTTTTAATAATTCTGATTTTCAAGACAATACTGGTTACGTCGATTTATTCTATGAAATTGATTTATTTCGTCGATATATTCTATGAAATCGATTAATTGCGTCGATTTATTCTATGAAATTGATTTTTTACGTCTATTTGTTCTATGAAATTGATTTATTACGTCGATTTGTTCAGTGAAATCAAGATTTGTCGACAAATTTTACTTTCCGGAATCATAATAATACAAATATTATGATATATATTTAAAAACAATTTATTTCAGTTCCTAAAATTATATTGCCTATATCAATAAACCTCCCATCGGTCAAAAAATCATTCTCAAAATAGAAAATTATATATATATATAAATAAAAAAACTTGCTTGAAATCAAGTATTAATCAAGAAGTATTACACTTTGATATTTCATCTATAGATTCCGAGGAAAAAAATTATTATTCTTATGTTATTATCAACGAATCTGATGTAAACGTATAAGAAAAGGAAAGGAAATTTATGTATTGCAAACGTATTCTAGTTAATCTACGTGACAATTATATTTCATACGTTTATAAAGCAATTATTTTTGCAATTCGCTTTTATTAAACGCTTCTTTTTGTGACTGAAATGTTAATTTAATGAAAATTTTAATTATATGTCAATTTCATATATTCTTTATATTCTTAAACACTAATGATACAGTGATAATAGTAAAGGCAAGAATTTATTATTTTGTAATGCAACATTGAAATCTAGATCTCACTTTTGTTCAGCCCTGAACTGTATGTTACTAAACTCCATATCAAGGTCTCGCTTTTGTGCAGACAAAATTTTCTGAACATACAAAGATAAACAATCTCATCTAAAATAGTCAATTACCTCACTTGATAATTCCAATTCGGGCACACCATGCTTCCCACGATATTCATTGTGCTTTTTCAAGCATTCTTCTTCAAACTGTCCCGGCTTTTGAGGTTTCACTGTACTCTGCGCTGGCTTAGAGGCAGTATCCACTGGTTTCACTGGCTTGGAAGGTTGACTCGCGTTCAGCACCAATTTCATGGGCGATGTCTGGCCTTTCGGAATGTCCTTAGATATTTTTGTGCTTTGTCCTGGCTCTCCATAGGTTTCGACTGTCTCTTCGAGGACCTCCTTCTGACCCGAACTATTGCTGTATATTATTTGCCTGGTCACTGTTGTACCCCCGGATTTGAATTTCTCGGGGTCAAGATTCAGTTTCTTGAAGGCCGAATCGAACTCATCTTTGGTGCATGTTATGGTGGTGGTTGTAGTTTGGACTCCTCCTCTTTTTTCCACTGTTTCAGTGACTACGTGTTTAGTTACCTACGAAAATATTTTTTTAATAATATATGTATCCTTTTCTATGAATGTTTGAGAGAAAAACTTTTTAATCAATGCTTTAATCGGTTTAGCTAAATAATAACAACAATATGAATGAATAACAGTAATCGAAGTTTAATTATTCAATTTCATACGTCAAAATTTAAAAAAATTACCTTTTCGCTGTCTTTTATATCGGCAACATTCTTGTCCTTTTTCTTGAACATGGTTTATTTCGTTTTAACTGAAATTCACAAAAAAAAAAGCAGCTTCAATCAAAAGGACATAATTGTTTTTTAACATTTCTTATAACAGAGATACATAAAATAAGAATATCCTTTTTCTTTATTTCTTATTGAATACTTAACTGTAAGATTACGACTGCGCGAAAACCCGAAATATACTTTAAAATTTGCGATTCTATCGTCCAATGAGCTTACTGATACTTATCTTCCTCCTTAAATACAAAACCTAACGATATACACGGAATAAAATGATTGAAGTAAGAAGTAAAACTATCTACGGTTAATTAGAGTGCAAGGAGATTATTCTCTTTTGCGATAGGAAATTCTACTGTCTTACTTGCTTAGAATCTATATGAGACATTAAGATATCCGAACATGTTCGGAGCACTTTTTTTTAGAAAAACACGGTGTAGATATAGTTTAACCATATTTCTGGGTTTAAGACTTTTAAAGATTAGCAATAGAATGTCAATATTTCAAATAAACATTAATAATTTTTGAAAATTGCCATTTAATAGCATACATTTAAGCAAATTCTTAAAAAAACTTCAAATTGGCTACACCAAAACCTATCGCTCTCATCCGAACAAAACTTATACCAAAATAAACTACATAGTTTTCTCTAGGGAATAAACAACAAGCGTATGGTTATAATAATAAATCAAAATTTTAGAACCAGTCGAAGATTTATCATGAAATTTTTAGTAAATTTATGACGTTATTATTCAAACAATAGGCTGTAAATTAAAAAAAATATTCACACAATCTAAATTCTTTTAGTTCTCTCCCTAGAAAATAATATAAAGACAAAATCCACCAAATTTCATATTAATATAATGATTATATTTTCAGTTATTTGATTTGAAGTGGACAAAAAATAAATAAAAATCAATGTTGAGAAAAAAAGGCATTTAAAGTATATAGTAATATGTTTTAATAATAAATTATGTGTGCACATACTTAAAATTTCGCACATTTATAGGTCACACCTTCTTCCTCCTCAGATTTAAATCATTTCCCTTTTTTAATCTTTTTAATTTTTTGTGGCAATTTTTGCATTTGACAGTGAATGCCGCCTATATTCATTTATTCTGTCTTTGTTGAGCTCAGCAAATGCTCGAACTTTATTTGCACTATGATACAATCCAATAACATTAAGGATATTCAATAATCCTATAAAATCTTCGTTAAAATGTATTCCAGACATAAATGCCCCTAATCTGTGGGTTCGGAACTCAACAAAGATATTTTGAACCGTTGAAACACAAAAGACCGTTGAAACTCTCATTGGCATTTTGAGTTTTTCCGTGCAAACATTTTTCTAACAGTTTTTAGTTTCATATATTCTAGTTTTACAATATTTAAAATATTTTGAGGGTATCCCTTTGACTTGTCGCTGTAATTTAATTTATTACACGCAGCTCTTTGAAACTTACGCCAACTGTTAGGCGCAGTTGGGCATCGACCATGCATAGGCTATTTTGCATTTGAGCAGCAATGAAAAAAGGACGCAATCACTGCTTTTTGCATTTCTTTCAAATTGTTTACATTACTATGAATAGCAATTTCATAGAAATTTTTCAGTTTGTCAATCAAAACATTCAGTAATTCTGCATTGCCAGACAATTTCCAAAAGTAGTATTAGGTTAATTACTTCATTAAACGCTTTTTAGCCCTTTAAATCGATGCTTCCAGTTATTTAAATGTCTACTTCCGATTTACCGATCATTACAAATATATTAATATCTTGGCATCTAATAAACTTAGAGACAAAAGTAAACCTGTTTTGGATAGCTCAAAGACTGGTCTATCCATTAAAAGAATTTTTGTAAATGTCATTTTTAGAGAAAATCGACATTTTTAACATGTTTGGATATCTAAGCAATATATTTCTACAAGAACAATATATCTATCAGCATGTAAACAGTGGAATTCTATAAGCACAGCATCTATATCAGATCAAAAACATAGCATTTCTACATGAGCAGCATTTACTTCAGACCACAAGTGAAATATTTCTACATGAGCGGCATCACTATCAGACACTAAGAAGGTATAGCATCTTATATCAGACTGAGAAGTTCAGAACAGACAAATTGTATATCAGACTTTAAGTAATGAAATTCTATAAAGCAGAGTTAATCAGAGGATTTCCATATCAGACAATACGTGTGGCGTTGCTATACGTACCGCATGCACAGCAGATAATATACAAAGCAAGTCTTTAAAAGACTAGAAAATAGACAGTACACATAGAAATTCTATACGAAGAGCATCTGTATCAGGCCACAAGCAAAATGGTCTAACAATCACTAGTCTTTTTATTTCACAGAATTCAGGGCTTTATTTCTGTAGTCAGAAATCCACCCGACAGATTTTACAGTATACAATTTTGTTGCCAAAACCATGTACTTCATTTCATTCATTTCGTTTTCGAGATATCGTATTGATAGACAGACAGACCTATATAATTCTCAAAACGGTTCGTCTATCTAAAAAAAGGGCATGAAGATCCACCGCCATCTCGAAAGCGAATTATAAGACAATTAATTTACAGTTTTTTCACTGAAAACATAACAAAAAAATACATTTACTAAAAAGATTAAACAAGATTAATAGTTGTGCGAATCTGGGTTGCACATACAACTACTTCTAAGTTACGGCGGAAATGTCAGACTGAGTTAATTTTTCACAGCTCCCATTCCAGATAATGGCGCCAAGTTCAAGGGCAAATCAACTAGAACACGGCACAATCAATACTACGAGCGGATAAGCTTTGCTCTCAAGTGTTTGATATTAACATAACACATAGAATAAAAATGTCAGTAAATAACTTAAGATAAGTGTTATTTATCAGTTCACTTCATTTCAAAATTGCTTTATTAGAAAAAATTTTATAAGAAAAAAAAGGTTTCACTGAATTTATTAAAATCTACAGTGATGGATTTAAATATTTTGTATCTCCAAGTATGGCACATTTTGAGGTTCTCCTTTTAATAGCCACCCAATTTAGTTCCATATTTCAATATAATTTCAACTTAATCAACATATTAATGATTTATTTTAGCTTCACACTTTATTTTAGCAACTTCGCCGTGTGTGTGTGTGTGTGTTAACTTTTTTTTAATATGTATATCATCAAAAGATTAATAAATAATAAATTCTTGAAAAATCTACCATAATTATTACTTAATGATTTTCTTACTTACAAATACTAGTTTTAAATTAAATTAATTAAATAACAAGGTTTTAACAAATATTAGATTAATAATTATTATCAGATAGGACTGCCCAAAAGAAATTTAACGTTAATTGTTTTTAAAAATATTTAATAATTATTAATAATAATAAATAATGATTATTGGAGATGATAGAAAAATAATTAATAATTAAAAAAATTTATATATTATAAACAAATAATTCATTATGCTTTATAATTCAAAGTAAATACACAATATAATTCTAATATTTTTAAATTATACACATTATAATTCTAATATTTTTAAATTCATGAAATTTGTGCTTTTTACGAATTTATTTATTTGGCAATACACTAAGAATAGTTTTTAACTGAACAATCCCTCTCAGAATAGCAACTCTCAGTAATTCCTATTCCGATATATGATATTCCTATACTAAATTCACATAGAATATATATTTTAAATCATGAGTTATCAATATGGGTTATATGTTGTTTAGAAAGGTCAAATATCTCCTGTATTAGAATAGTCGGGATTTGAAAAATTCATTACTTTACTGAATTTTATTTTATAATTAATTGCCTTTGCCGACCAGCTGGTTCGCCGGAGATATTGGTTATATTTAATTTCAATTCAGTCGTTTACATAAAACTTTAGATCCATTTCACCAAATTGTCAGATATTAAGCTGTGTTATTTTAATAGGTTTGCATATGTTCTGCTCATAGTACATATGAATTTTTCTAAAGGGCCCCATGACATAATTATGGCCTATTTATCACTAAATTTATTAATTTAATAACATTAATTATAATAACATTTATTTATTCTACATATAAATTACATATTTATTGATGTAAATTATATATCTATCTTCAACATTGACAACAATGAATATATAGTTGTGAAATATACTTAATAACATGATTAAAATTTAATTAAAAACAAATTGAAGAATTTTACAGCAATTAAACTGATATCATTGAAAATATAATTTTTCGGCTTTGAAGCAGTTGAAAAATAATTTTTATGCTGGAATATTTTCAAAAGTTATAGCAAAAAGATCAACAAAATCAGACTTATTTTTAATTGATTAAAATTTTATTAAAATTTCAAAAAGTGCGTTCCACGTTACACATTTCTATTCTCCAAAGTATATATCTGAGTCAAATTTGGAAGCTGTATGTCAAACTCTCTCGCCTATACAGCGCCACCACACGCTCAAACGTTCAGCTTTATCTATCTATCTATACTTATAATAAAGCTCAATGTGTGTGTGTTGGCGCTCTACAGGTCAGACCATTCAACTTACAGCTACCAAATTTGGCACGTGTATACCTTGGAGGTCGGGAATGTGCACCTGGGGGTTATTTTTTCGAATTTTTAATTAGAATTTTATTTATTCAAAAATTAAGCGAAAATTTGGCGTGTTTCTACTATAACTTCCGAAACTATTACCGCACAAAAACGATTTTTACATCCAATTAAAGATCAAAAATTTATCATTTAAATGATACCAATGTTTTAACCTTAAAATTAAATTCTTTTTTTAATGAATTTTTAAATAAATATTTTAACTATATTTTTCAACAATTTTTTTCGTACAAAATAAAAATAAAATTTAAGCTGCACGAGCACGTTTCGCATTCATGGGAAAAATAAATGCTCTAATAAATAACGAATTTTTGATTTTACATAAAGCTTCTGCTGTGGAAATCACGAATAACAAAATGTTCTTGAAACACTAATATTTAAAAAAAAAAAGTGAATTTCCAATCAACTAAATCAATCACTTAAACTGACTGATTAATGAAAATTTGAATATCACTATTCAATAAAAAAAATTATAATTTTAGATTTTCCATCGATCGTCTCAAAGAAAATACGCCAATCAGCGCGCAGGTTTCTCAAGATTAATTGGCCTAAGATTATGAAAATGTTGAGTTTTTCTAAATTTTTAACATTCAAAACTTATTTAAAATTTGGTATTAAATTTATTTAAAATTTGGTGTGTCTAGAATATTTCTCAGAATATGATACCTTACTGCATTAAATTTAGACTTCATAATTATGGAAATATATTTATAGGCCGGAACAAAATATTTCTATTGATTTCATTTCAATCCTTTTAAAAGCAAAATTAAAAACTGAATTTTATGCTGAATCCAAGAAGCTCTTGTTGAATTATTCTTTGAGATATAACATAAATTATGAAAAATATTTTGTAATTCACATAAGACTTAAATACCGAGCGATTCTGTTTGCAATACTCATATTCAATAATAATAATAATAAATAAATAACAATAAAGATGATAAATAAAAAAAAGCTTGATTTTATTAAAAAATATCTTTATATTAATTGCAATTTCATCATTTCCACTTTAAATTAAAATTGAAGTTTTACCGGATATGACAACAAATTAGCAAAATATATATATAGTAAATTGAACGAAACGATCTAAACAACAGTGTAAGTTTGGTATGACTATCAAAATTTGAAGATTAAAAATGTTTTGTTTGAGAATCTATTAAGAGATTCGTTACTTAAAATATTTAATTGAAAATTGTAGCGAGCGGTAATACTGGCGAACCGGCTGGTCGCCAAAGGCGGCTAGTACTTATATAAAGCTCAATGTTTGTGTGTGTGTGTGTGTGTGTGTGTTGGCGTTCTACAGGGCAGACCGTTCGATCTACAGCTACCAAATTTGGCACGTACATAACTTGGAGGTCGGGAATGAACACCTGGGGTTCCTTTTTTTGAATTTTTAATTAGAATTTTAATTATTAATTAAAAACTAACTTTTCCGCCAAAAAATCTTTTCATTTTCCCCAACGCCAAATGAGTAAGGCTTCAGTTTTCCCCCCAAAAAGTAATGGGGCTAGTTAATATTTTTCGGCCGATTATTTCAAATGATTTTGTTTATTTTCTTAATGTTTGATGCATTTAAAATTAAACGTTGTTAATTAATCGATCTTTCAGATTCATTCTGAAGTACTTTTGAATTAAAATAATACAGTATAAAGGGAATTAAAAATGTCTAATCTGCATAGCGTTACCCCAACTGGCGTAGAAAATTCATGCATTTGTGTTACCATAACTGGCGTTGAAAATTCACGCATACGCATTGCGTTCTGATTGTTGAGAACTATTTTCATCGAATTCTAACTTGATTTAAATTATTTTTAGGTTAGTTGTGTGTTTTTGTAATTAAATTGTAGTTATGTTAGTTATAAATATTTTTGTATATGCTCATAGTTTTAAATACGTCGCCTTTTTAAGTAGTTTTTTAACCTGTTTTCAACACATTATTTCACACGATTCTGTTTATTTTCTTAGTGTTTGATACATTTAAAACTAAACATTGTTAATTAATCGATCTGCTCATGATGAACCTGAGAAAATTTTGTTGAAAAGTTCTTGAGATATTACATAAATTAAGAAAAATATTCTTTAGTGCCCATAAGGTTTAAATACTCAGCGACTCTGTTTTCAGTATTCATATTATAAAAATATACTTCGTTTCAGTAAAAAAAAAAAAAAAAAAGTTCTGATACAAATTGCACTTTAATCATTTCCACTTTAACTTAAAGCATGAATTCTACGGGAATTTACAGAAAATTAGAAAATTAATATTATGTTACGGCTGAGGACCTTTATAATATTATGAGTAAATTATATGACTATCAAAATTTGAAGCTTTAAAATATCTTGATGAAGAATCTATTAAAATAGGAGTTACATAAAATATTTCATTATTAAAATTTTAACAAGAATTAAGATTGGCGAATCGGTTGGTCGCCAAAGGCGGCTAGTTATAAATAAAGACAGAGAAGAAATCACTACATATATTTACTTCTATAGATCCATAATGTTGCATATTTTGTGATGAATTTCGTAGAATAGAAAAAAAAATGCGTGCTTTGGATCTCTTTCCTTTGATTTAATTGGTACAAAATTTGATTTTGATTTACAATTTTGAGGTAATTCAAAATTTTAGTTATTTGAATGATCGTAATTGTTTGGATTACGGCGTATATAATTTCGCGGATATATATATAATAAACGAATTAAACACTGCAAAATTAATCTTGAAACGAACTATTATTATTATTATTATAGCTATTGAACTAATATTATTATTAATGAAGTAAACTATTATTATTATTAACTAATTAATCTTGAAATTAAACTACTTCAAAAATATGTATTTGTAGCTTATCTTATGAATTACAAATAATTCCGTGAATATAACCATGACATTCTTATAAACACTACAAACTAAGTCTCAATTTTATTTATTTATTTGCTAAATGCTGTTTCAAAGTTATAAAAATATTGTTCTGAATTACAGTCTTTTTTTGAAAGCGTGGGTAGGATAACCAAATAAACACTGCAAAACTGATTGAAATTTTTAAAAAAATTTCTGCAAATTTTAAAATGCGTGAAAATTTCTTTGTAGTTCCAAAGTTATCGTGCAATTGTAGTTGTTATAATTGCAATCTGTTTTGAGAATATGAACATGACAATAAAGTAAACTCTGTAAAATGAACCTTAAAATGAAATTTAGAGGAAAAAATTCATGTAATTCTTGTACTCATAACATATTACCTTAAACATAAATATACCACCTTAAATATAAATACATATTCCTTTAAACTTAAAGTATTTTAACTTTTTATTACATAAATAAATTTCAGATTAATATGTAACATTAAATTATTGTAAAATTACATTTTATTAGCAGTTCCGGTGATTTCAAAATTCGAAAAACAAACATATGATAAATGAATACAATATAAAATATTTTAACTTAATATTATTTATCCATCCAAATTATTTATATATTATTTATATATACAATTTTTTTTAGACATTCTATAATTTAAATTCAGATTTCTATTAACGGCTTAAATACTTTTATTGAAGTTGATATTCCATAAAATGTATGTTAAAAATCACAAATTTTTTCTATGACAGCTGAAAATTATTATCAACAATTAGAGATAAATAATCAGTTTAACTATATTAACTAGTGTCATCTTTACTATTACAAACGATAAATAAATACGTTTACTAACCAAATAGGTGTGATGTTCTGCTGTGAACCCCAAATTACAGATCGCTTTGTAAACTAATTCGGAATGATATAGTTAGAGTGATAGTTTTCCCGCAGTGCATCAACGAAAAAGCATGGACTTTGTTGGAACTATGCCAATGTGCGCTATTTGCTCCGTTTCGACATCATGAGCATCCTGTAACCATGGCGACGTTCAATGGCATTTTCTTCTTTTATCGCGCCGAATCAATGATAAAATGGCATATGATTTTTTCAAAGAATTTTGTTTATGGCTTTTCATAGATATGAATGGGCTGTTAAGGGTGAGAACAATAATTTTTATGAAGTGGTATAACTTTTCTTTCATCCTTTTCCCCCTTTTTTTTTCCTTCTTTTTCTTTCTTTTTCATTTATAAAGAATCTGAAGAAGTTGATGAAGAAGACTGAAGTTTTGTTTATTAATACCGCAAAGAAATGGGAAGGAAAATAAAATGAAGCCCATAAAGAAAAAAAAATTCTTTTGCATATTTATTTTTTATTTTAATTTATTTATTTATTTATTTTGAGAAGAATAACGTCAATTTTAAACCGCTAATAATTTCTGAAAATATTCCTTTAAAAATATGATTAAATGTGAATTAAAACATTTTAACTGTTGAAAAGTTAAATTTCTTAGACATTTATTTTCAATTAGAAAATTTTGAATTAATGTATTTATTTACTAATTATTTTAAGTTATATAATAAATATGATTGCAGAATTATAATTTTTTATGTCTATTTTCAACTTAACATTGAATTCAATTATTTGAAATTTCAATTCAGCTAAAAATTATTTAGAGTAAGGAAAAAACTGGAGAGATTAATTAAGAGTAGTTTGTAAAGCACTTCTTTATAAAATAATATAAAAAAACTCTGTTTTAATTATTTCTTTGTTTTTTAGACTTACATTTATAATTCAATATTATAAATTTACAAAATTCTTTTTCTTATATAGGTACTGCAGGTAGCATTACTTATTTAAAATTTTAAGTTGATTAAATTAATTGATTGATTGATTAATCAATTAAAAGATAATTAAGTTTCGAAAACCCCAAAGTAGCATGCTTTCGTCTAAAGCACAAGAATCGGTAATATAAGAACTCTAACAAATCAGATATAAAGTGAAAAATAATTTACAAAAGTTTTTCTTTATAAATAGGAAACCAAATGCTATAAAAACCGTTTTAACTGGAAAATACAATGTAACTTTTTTTTTACCTAAAAAAGAAATATAATAAATTTAACTGGCTTCTAAATTAATAATTATTTCATCAATATTCGAATTTAAAACATTAAGAAAACATAACATGATACTTTAAAAGTCATTTAAACATTTAAATTGAATTTGATTGATAAAAATTCCATTTAGAAAAAATTTACATCAGACATTATTTTAACACTTACCAAAACAAAATGCAAGTCTTTTTAAAATAAAGACCAGAAAAGTTCATATTAGGAAACTCTTTATACGTCGTTGCAAACGAAAACAAATCATTATTCAATATGAATGTTATAGAATCAGTTTACTACAAAGTACAGTACACGGAGATTAAAAATATATGCAATGGAATGAAAACGAAAGTTGAAACCAAACATCTGAGTTAATGTAAACAGAAAGCATTCTTTTTATCTTAAATTTAACTCTGGCAAGAGCACGTGATTGATTCTTTTAATGAAGCGATGGAATTAATTCGAATTTATTCGTAGCAATCAAAACAAACATTGTTATAGAGTGCGTATCAAAATTATTTTTGAAAAAATTTCTTAAAATCATTTTTGTACAATAATATTTTTTAAAGATGCAGTTGAATACACCAAACGCTTGCTTAAATTTTTATATTTTAATTAATTTAGGACTTCAAAAAATTGACAATGACGTTCCTTTGGTCTTTGCTCGTGTGCCAGATGGAGCAAAAAAAAAAAAAAGATCCAGTCAATTTATATAAAAAAGCATATACATTAACATTCGTTTTTAAATACATAGATAGACCTTTATAATATAATTCCAAAATACACTATAATAATTTCAGTTATTCATTTTAAGTAAAAACATTTATTTTTTAACTTCATTTTAATATTTGATACACTATAAAAGAAAAGAAAATATGTAGCATACTATACGGAACCGAAAATAACTAAATCTTGAACATATACCCAAATTTAACCTTTTCAAGGCTATCATGATAAACAAAACACGACATGACAACGGATTTTCCCCCCCATTAATTATCAGCTGTTTTATTTTGATCAAAATGAAGTGTTTTTTTAGTGCATGGTCATTATGTAGACAGCAATCATTAATATAACAGGGCGTAACATGGGACCAAGCCAACGATTCTTTGTTACCAGGAGACACTGAATACCGCTTGGTATTTCCGAAAAATTATTTTGGCAACTCATGTTTGACTTACACGATCAATGAATTCAAAAGATATTTTTATCTTAAAATCCCTTTTCACAACTACTTTCACGATAAAAAAAATAATCTATGTATGGGTTTTGTGAAACTTCATAAAAAAATTCCAGAACAGTTGGCGTAAGAAAAATTCATTCAAAAAGTATTATCTTGGAAAAAAAATATTTTTCTGAATTCACTTGGACAAAAACAGGAATATTTTTTAAACTAAATCTTGCTTTAGTAGGATAAAAAAGAAATTCTAAATTCACGTTAAAGTTTACGGTTATATTGAAAAATTACTGTCAAGTTATAAGTGTTTTATTTGCTGTCCTATCTTTATATAAATCCATAGTAGCTTTTTTTTTATATTGTCATCAAATTTAGTTCAGGTGCTATTAAACATAAGGCCATCGTCAACATTTCAAAGACAAAAAAAATTAATATAAAAGAAAATTAAGCACTTTTTTTGGTGCTTTTGAATTCTATTATCCTAAAATGTTTTCTTACTGTAATGATTTTTACACAAATTAAACTTGAGGGGGGGGGGGGAAGTAACTTGTTAATGAAGCCAATTTCATTTCTTCACATTTTTTTTGCTTCAATTTTAATAAACTCTTTATCTGTTAATAACCTGGTTGGCGACCTGTGGCAATATTTTTATTATCACAAGGAAATTCAAACTGATTTTCTTATTTTATCAAATCATTTAATCTCATGTTTTTGTAAATATTAAAATGGAATTTTAAATAAATGCAATTTAATTTTCTTTATTCTTTTAATTGTTTAAGCATTTTAAATATCACTTTATAGTAGTAGATTTTGGAAAAAAATGAATGTTATGTTTTAACAAACATTTTAAATAATTGATTTCGTTATTTTTTTTTATGGTTTTTGCTTAGTTTAACAAACCGTTAAATCGCTATTGGGTTTACGAAAAGATAACGGCAAATATTATTCTGATAAAAAATGGCTTACTTATTGCAGGAAACGGGAGAAACATTGTATGAATTTAAAATAACATTTTACAGCATCTTTAATAGAGGAAAATTTCTATAAGTTTCAACAACAGTAGTCATGTATCATGGAACCCTTTTTTTTCAACTTCCTATTAAAATAGCTCTTCCTCTCGTAAAGCATCGATGTATGATTTAGTCTTATTAAAGAATTATTTACATAATCATTCATTCTGGGTAAGAAACATTGCATGTATATTATCTAAATTTTTTAAATCAAATTTTATCATGCAGTATACAGTAAAATAAAAATCTGAAGTAAGACACTCAGATTTTGACATCCAAAATATTTGACCGATCTCAAAATGCTTTGAAATTTCTATATATTCATCTTTTTATAGAACTCTTTTCAGAAATCATGTATTTACAACAGAAAAACATTTTTTACTGAATCATATATCTATTGAATAAAACATCTATACATCAAACAAAAAATTTCACAAAAAGAATTATGTTAACGTATTACCATGGCGAAGTGACCATTGATTTTATTCATAAGAAAAATAAAAATAAACAAGACAAAAACTATTTTACCGATTCATAAGACAATACAAATTCTCCCCAAACCGGAAATCTTTTTATGAAAAAGAATAACCAGATGAATCATTTTGTTTTAGCTTGTAGTGTTCTGCGAATTTTTTCGTAACTGAGCAAAATTTTTATTTTTAAGTAGATTATAAGTCGAAATGTCAATTTTTGGGTGAAAATGGCGAATAATGTTCTTAAGTCTATAAAATCGTCTTTATAAAATCACATGACTTTTTTTTTAGTTCATTCTTTGGAAATTACAATTATTTATTTAAATATTCGTTTAATTTACATTTTAATACACTTTTTAGATCCTAAAAAAATTATTAAAAAATCCTCATAAACGAAATTCATTTTTTCAAAGATGGTATATTGTTCAAATTCTATTATATAACTGGGTATAATTATTTCTTATTACAATGCGGATTTCTTGTGGATTTTATTACAGAATAAATAATTTGCTCATTAAAAAAGGATTTTACAACAACCTTAGTGCTATATTATATTAAAAAAATGAAAATTTTATCTAATTAAGCAATTAAACCAAGTGTTTAAAAATTAGATAAAATTATTGCTTCATTCTTAGCTTAGGAATTATGGAATATATTTTTTATCTGCAACATTTTGATAAACCTAATACATACATGTATTTACTTTTTCGAAAACGTAATATCGAGAAGTACAGTAATCGTCAAAATATTCGAACTTTTTTTCAAATTCTTCAAACATTCGAAGATTTGACGAATCTTTACTTTTGTGACCTTCCTGAGGCCTAATATTACATATTTAGAAAATGTCCGCCTGTCTGTCTGTAACGAAAATAACTCAAAACCGCCTTGAACTAAACCGATGAAATTTAGTATACTATTAGTCTTTACACTAAATTTGCATATTTCTATTAAATTTTGAGTAAAATCTATCTATACAGAGAAAGTCCGTCTGTCCGGTTGCTCGAATTAAGTTTGCACAATAACTACAAAACGAAGAGAGCTGGATGAATAAAATTCTGAACAAAGATTAAACGTCTATAGTATACAAATCCAAATCCAATATAGGTTGATCGTCTGTCGGTCTGTACGTTCAGAAGCATCTAAACACGATATCTAAAAAACGCAATGAGTTAAATGTATTAAATTTGGTATAGAATTTTGTGACTACAAGTGCAGCTTTTTAACAAATTTATGTTTGAATCGATCGTATCTAAATACTGATCTAATCTAAAAACTGAGCGTATCTAAAATACTGATTCGATTTTTGAATTCTATTAACTGTACGCCAGGGATTAATCGCCAAATAACTCGCCAAGGATCATTTGATAGATTCAATAAAAATGCTAAATTTAGGCCAAAGGTTACTATTTCATTGTACACTAATGCCATGCAAAGTGTTCTCTGGCATGACAAGTTTATTAAAGAGTATGAGAAAAGTTTGGGGTGACCACTCCCAATTGATATATATTTTTGTTTCAAAAGAATTTTTCCATCGTAGTCATACCCCTCTCTCTCTCTCGTATGCAAAGAGACATTTATGTAATCGTCAAGAAATTCGAATTCGAGATTTTGATGCATTGCCACGTTTGAGAACTTCCTAAGTATTTAAAAATAAATGTAATTATGCCTGTTTGTCTATCTGTGAACATGGTAAATCAAAAACGTTTTGCGCTAGAAAGATGAAATTTGGTATACGATAAATTTTGAACAAAATCCATGCGGCGAAGTCTATCTGTCTGGCTGTCCAAATATTATTTAACACGATAACTACCAAATAAAGAGCTAGATGAATAAAATTTAATGCACTGATTTAACTTCCAAGTGTGGTGCTAAATGTGTTTTATTTCACAGATTTAATATCATCAAATTTGAAACCAAATCTATTAAGGGGTACGTCTGCCAGTCTGCATTTTTGTATGATTAAGAAATGCAATAACTCAAACACCAAACAATTTAGGAGAATTAAATTTAAACTCTGGTGTTGTGACTACAATTATAATTCTGCATGGATTGAATCGATTAGAAACATGGCGTTCAAAATATAAATTGGATTTCTTGGTGCATGTTGATTACCAACATGCTAGACATTAATTGAAAAAGACCACAGATTATGTAAATTGCCAGGTTCAAGTCAAAGGTCTACATTTCGTATGTATTGATCGTCAATGCCATATAAGGTATTTTTGACACTATGCAAGACTCACAATTTAATAAGAAGGTAAAAGAATAAAAAAATTATTTGAGAGTAAAGAAATTTTTGAGGAAATCATTCCAAATGGTTCCATAGTTATTTTAAAACATATTTTTTTTAAAAATCCCGAACTTGGTCATAATTCAAATTATCGTTAGATTCCCAGAATAGAATTAAAATTGAATGTAAGATATAGAAAAGTTGGATAAAAAATAGAGAGGAGACAAGCAATGTAAAAATTTTTACGTTTAAATTTCGAAATATGTTCATTTGTATATATAATTTTTGAATAATATTTTTATAGTTCAAAATTCATCAAAATTTACTTATATTCTTCCTTAAACAAAGATTCACTAAGTACAATTATTTAAAAAAAATGTTGAAACATTTGGAATATACATTTACGTTTATAAAAATTTCTACATATTTAAGTTTCTAATTTTTTTCAAGAAGCTCAAGTTTGATACATAGAGATACAATTGTACTTACAGATTTTTTTTTCTAATTTGTTATTTCTTTTAAGTTAAAAATCATAAAAACGTGGCTTATCGGGTTTAAAGTGAATGTGAAAATAGTTTATCACTGCTTTAGTTGTCGCTTACATTCTAAAATTTAATCTAAAAATCCCATTAGTCAAAAGACAATTAGATTAAAAATAGGTTTAGAAATTCTAATTTAAATACTCGATAATGTAAAACAGTTTTTAAAAGCACACGCTTATCAGAATACTTTGAATATTATTTTAAAACTTTTTAAATTATTTTGTACTATATAATCTTGCATTAAAAAATAGATTTGACGTATTATTTATTATTTTACGAAAACTTAAATTACTTTTCCTAAAATGTCCTAATGCGTGGGGCGAAGCGAATTAAAATTTATCTCTTGACTGAAGATTAAGTTCTGAAGTTATAAGTATAATGCAATTTCATCAAAATTTCACAAGCACACAAAAGTTAAAAATAGTAGAATAAAGCATAAAGATAATGAAATTTCATTTTGAAAACATAAAGAAAGTCTAATTAAATGAATATAGAAAAACAAAAAAAAATTCTCAGATCAGTTAATTAAGTCCTTCAAAAAGGCGCAAGATGTTTAAAATATTTATAACATGACTGAGACGGCGTTATATTTTATTCTCTATTAGCTCATATACACGAAGTCGATTGGGTTTAAAATTCTTTCCAGTTTGATGTTTTTAATGTAAAAATTAAATTTGGATAAAATTCTATAACGGAACAAAATCCTTTAATCGTCTGAAAGTTTTTTAATGAAAATGAGAATATCAATTAAAACAGAGATTTTTTAAAAGGGCCAAAAACTTCTCATTAAATTATTTTTACTTATTAATATTTATTATTAAAGTACAGCATTATTTTTCCACAAATGCCAATGTTTTGGAAAAAATTTAATGAACGTTTTAGGCAATTAATTAGATAGTTCTTTTCTCATTTATAAAAAACAGCAATAAATCAAATCAAGAAATATTCTAGATATAAATTGTTGTACATCCAATTTTTCAAGTTTTTGTGGTTTTCCAAAATTTTGCTATAATAGTTTTTAAATGTATTCTTGATCTTCAGCAATAAAAAATGCTATATATTGTGTTAAATTTAATTTTTTAAAACTATATTAAGATAAAGAAAATTTTAAGAAAATAAAAAATACCGCCAAAAATATTTTAAAAACAATTTAAATGCAACTATCCAAAAAGAAAAGGTAAAGTTGTTTTCAAAGTCTGACCGTCGCCTAATAGCAGAATATCTATATATTTCACTATTTGCAAATCCTGTACCAAAATATTTTTTTCTCATTTCAATATCATCTGCATCTATTGAACTAAATAATTAATCTTATATATTAAATTTTAATAAATTAATGAAATTGAAGAAAAAAATTGCAAACATGTGTTATTTGTATCATTGAAATTAAAATATTGAATTTTAAGATGGTACAAAAATATTTCTTAAGACATACTTTGTACCGAAGTTGTTGTGGAAAAATAGCAAAATTTCGGTTAATTTCTAATTTAATTTAATGTAATTAACATTTGTACTATAAAAAAATCCATAGTGTTCTTTCTTTTGTCTTAAATAATAAGATTGCAAAGTTAATTGTCTTAATTCTTTAGAAGATATGGAGCCTAATAACCATAAAGATTTTTTATTTATATTATATGCAAAGTCCTTCGAAAAAATTATTCTTATTTCCATTTATTTATGCTTTTGTAAAAAAACACTGCTCGCGTTTGTGCAATTTTACTGATTTATTTATTCTTAACATATTTATGTTTCAAAGCTTAGTTAATATTAGCAAAAAAAGAAAAAAACAATACTAAAATGAAAATACTAATTTTTAATACTAATTTTTGAATTTTAAACAGTTGGCAGTATTTTTCCTCGCCTTTTAAATAATATGAGTTCAAAGTTAGTTGTCTGAGTTCTTTAGAAAAAGATACGGAACATAAAAATCACAAAGATTTTTTTTTATTTATATGCAAATCCTTCACAAAAATTATTCTTATTTCTATTTATTTAAGCATTTGTATAAAAAAAATTACTTCCTTTGTGAAATTTTACTTATTTATTTAATCTTAACATATTTATGTCTCAACGCTTAGTTAATACTAAGTAAAACAATACTAAAAGGAAGATATTACTTACAATACTACTTTCCTCTTCAATAACTCCAGAAAAAATGCTAATCTTCTACAACTATAAATCTTCCAGACGACAAAACCTTCAACTAACCGCCGCCTGTCCTTTTTTAACAAGGTTTCTCTTCATTTTATTATCCCAATCGCTGATAAAAACGAAACTTCAGCATTATCAGCTGCGTCACTTGCAATGTTTATCGACGGAACTAATTGCACAAAAAGAGTTTGCAAGGGCCCGGATTTCCTGGACGAGAAATCTTAGCGTTTTATCCGGTCGTTTCCTAACACAACTTCTCCCTGTGCCGGCATGGCATGCGGTGCATATCCGTAGCATGATCTGTCAAAAAAGTGTTTCGCAGCATTCTGATGCGAGAGATAAATTATAAGGTTTAATTTATTGTCTTCTTTCTTGTCGCTCCAGAATGATGAAAGAAAATCAGAATGTAAACAATAAAAATGAGTATTTTTATAATACTTTTTGGATAAAAAATTTTTAAATCATAATTTTATTAAATTTTTTTTTCTTTTAAATGCTGATATACCAAACATTTTTCAAGATTAAAATATTAGTATTTCTAATGTAAAATCTATTTATGCGTAAAAATATTCCTTTATCATCCGTTATTTAATTAAAATGTGACTATCAATCGAACCAGACGATTTTAAAAGCAACCAATAGCTACTTCCTTTCATTACAATAAACAAAACAAATATACAATTTTTTTATTGTTTTCTTTTATTTTTTAGTGTTCTTTCAGAAATCTGCTAATATACTGGCAAAAGTTAATCACACGTATTCTTATTTTTAACAATAAAAAATATTCTTAAATTTATCTTTTAAAATCAATTAAAACATTACCAAAATTATTAAAGAAAATAACGCAAATATAGCAAAAAAACAAATGATATTTAGATTATTAACATAACTTTTAAGGAAAATAAAAATTTAAAGTAAATTATAACCTAATTATAAGTATTAAGAGGACAGGTACTACTGCGTTTCACCATTGCCTA
>JAPMOR010079883.1:182278-211266 GCA_026543865.1 Argiope aurantia | reverse complement strand
TTTTTTTCAATCTCAAATACAGAATACAATATTATGGTAGTATTCTTAGATTATAGAATTTCAGATTCTAAATCTGATTCCTGCTTGTGAAATAATCGGATCGTGACAAAAAAAAAAATGTAGGATGTAACGTCGATTTGCTAGTGCTGTAAGGAAGATGAAAGAGACAAAAATATCTTTCTTTTAATCTGAAAAATAACTATCATCTTAATAAACTATATTAATTAGTCGCTTTTAAAATCACGAAATTGGTTGTAAAATTGTCGTTTTATAGCTTTAGAATTGGAAGTTAAGTTAAATCGAATTTGTTCGAAATATTTCTAAATATTCCTGCTTATAAAACAAATTTTATATACAAATATTTCATTCTTTTCAAAAATCAAATTATTAGAAATTTTATATATTTTTCAATTATTCAATTAAGCTTGTTCAGTTGCTAAAATATCGTTGAGAAGCTGTTATCCAAAGATATGTAGTGAGCAACATGCAATATTGCGAACACATTGCTTTTAAAGCATAATATAATATAATATATGTGGTATCCTTGTTCCACGGACCACCAGGTGGCACTGCATCTACCTTCTATCCACCAGCTGACGTCACACGGACATGAGCTTGAGCGAGCGAAAGTGAAACATTGGACTTGGTTTTGGTGTGTGGCGTAACTGAATGTCTGCGATGTTAACCAACTTGATGTAAATGGGCATCAACCGCCCTTCTAACTCTTTACTTCTTCCCTTCTTAATTTTATGTCGTGTCGTCTTTATGTTTGTTTGTTTTCCATTAAATTATGAAATGTACAACTTGACTATTTCATTCGCCTTGGAACTCAGATGGTAGCTAGGCTTCCATCCTACATGGGGGCTCGACCGATCTAACTTGGCTACCTTAAAACTACAACACCCCCTAGACCCAGCTTTAAGGTTATCTTTTGATGGGCAACCAGTATTGAGCTACAACTTTAGTGATGTTGTGCTAGGACTTTGTGTTAAAACCAAATGGATTAACGTGGAAATTAAGGAAGTGTTTACGGTTTCCAAAACCGAAACTGGTAACTTCGAACGGCAAACTGTAAGCACATTTTGATGATTCTCCCTATTATTTGAAGAACACATAGATGCTTGTTCAAGAAAATGTAGATGGTTGATGAAATATTAAAATTGATGAAGATTTAACTGCAAGAAAATTGAGGAGTTATTTTCGAAATTATTTAAGAGTTATATAGTTGATGAAGAATTCTTAATTTTGATGAAGCAAAAGTTATTTGAAGATAAATTTGCTCATTTGATCAACTCGGATGTTGAACTTAATTCTTCCGTTTTCTTGCAAGAATATTTGCTATTTCGAAGAATACCTTGACCCTTTCGAAATAACAATTTTGATGCTTTTGAGATAAGAATTTTGAAGATTTTGAATTAATACCTTGATGTTGAATTTACATCTTCTATTTTCTTGAACAAAGATTTATTTTAAAGAAAGATTTGATATATGCTTTGAAGAATTAATCATTTGATGCTATTGATATTGGAATTCGTAACTTTGTTTTCTTGAACAAAAACTGTTATGAAGATTACATATTTTTAGAAATAATATTTTATTATATTGTTGGTATTTGAAATTTTGATGTGGAATTTTATTTTCTATATTTGAATGCATATTTTAAAGCTTGATTTAATATCTTAATTTTGAGTGCCTACGTATTATAGACATTGATATAATGATTACTCTAAATGATTACCCGAAAATTTCTAAATCTCTAAAAACTGGTAGTAAGAACCAAATCCAACCTTTGCATAAGTTGATATTTGGCTCAGACGGCGATAGGCAAAACCGTTCTAGATTACGCAAATTTTCTGTATTCCCACCTAACTTTCAATTGGAAGAAGCGAAACAGAAAGTTCTGAAAGAATTTTCGCTTAAAGATTTAATTTCTATCTGTAATCTCTTGCATTTAGAATTTCATACTGATTTAGAAAAGTGAGTGATATTATTCTAACGAATCTAAGCGATGTTTCGTTGTTGCAAACGAGGCTATCTGATTTGAGTGAAACGGATGACCTTGAAGAATCAAAAACGGAAATTGAAGCCTTGCAGCTAACCGCAAGCAATAAATTAAATCCTCCGGATTTGAAAAATGAACGCCAGACACCGCACATTAATCTTGATGAGTCAGCCCAAAATTCATTGTCTTCATTTGATAAGCAACGCTCTGGTTGTAATTCTTTCCAGGCATTTAGTCTCAAAGATATTGTTGATTTGGAAAAACCCCTTTCGTCACGAGATAATTACAGCGTTGAAACTTTCCTTTCTGATGTTGAAGATATATTTAATTTATATGAAATAAGGAATCAAATTCACCAAATTATTTTCGTTAAGAAATATTTGACAGGTCCCGCTTTAACTTTAATGAGATCTATTCGTGGAATTACAAATTGGGAACAAATGAAGCAACATTTATTATCAGAGTTTTCAGATAGGGTAAATGGCATCCAATTACATAAATTGATGGACTCTCGACATATGAAACCATTTGAAACATTACAAGAATATTTCTTGGCCATGCGAGATCTTGCCCACAAGGGTTCTCTTGATGATTCCTCTTTGATCGAGTATGTCATAAACGGAATTCCCGATTCATCAAACAATAAAATTATTTTGTACGGCTGTAAATCAATTCCTGAATTTAAGGAAAAATAGAAAATTTATGAAAAGCTATTTAATGCTTCAGGAACTTTTCGGCAAAGTAATGACAAAAAATTTGATCCCACTCATAATACAAAATTTGACCGTAAGCGTACTCCAAACCCACAACCAGTGTGTTACTCCTGTGGTTTAAAAGGACATAAGAGTACCCACTGCACGAATAAGACACTTGGTAAACAATGTTACGGCTGCAAACATTTTGGCCATGTTCATGCTAATTGCCCTCAAAATTCACGAAACGCTGAATCCAAATCGGACTCTAAACTTGCTACACCTACCAGAACTGTACACCATATTTCCGCTCAAACCTTTTCCCAAAACCCCATGCATGTTGAAATTATACTTAAAGGAATTCAATTAACTGCACTTTGTGACACTGGGTCGCAAGCCACTATTATTAATGAAAATACATATCTAAAAATTGGTTCCCCACCATTACATCCTTCTCATGTAACTTTTTCTGGAGTTGGCCCAAATACAGTTCAAAGTATTGGTTTCTTTCAGGATTCTATTACTATTCAAAATCAAAATTCATGTTCTTAGAGATGACACATTTCCACTTGATATGATTATTGGAACTGACGTTTTGCAAAAAACTCAATTTACATTTGGTAAAGACGGAATTCGTTTCTGCAGCAATGGTGATGAGTATTTTTTGTTTCATGTTGCAAATGTGATTGATGAATGTCCTTTTGATTTATCGCATGTTAATGATCCAAATATTCGAAATGAATTGTCATCATTGATTAATAATTATAAACCTATTAAAACTAAGGATACTAAGTTGAAAATGAGTATTGTATTACAAGATCAAATTTCTATTTGTCAAAGACCCAGGCGACTCTCTTTTCCTGAAAAACAGAAAGTAAATGATCAAATAACTGATTGGTTAAATCAGGGTATAATTAGAAATAGTTGTTCCGATTATTGTTCTCCATTAGTCTTATGTAAGAAAAAAGACGGTAACTTACGACTCTACATAGATTACCGTAAATTAAATGCTAAAACGGTTAAAGATAGATATCCGTTCCCCCTAATAGAAGAAATTCTAGACCAATTGCATTCAGGAAATTTTTTTTCAACAATTGATTTGAAAAATGGATTCTTCCACGTGGAGATGGAAGAAAATAGTAAAAAGTTCACTTCATTTGTCACGCATGATGGACAATACGAATTTAACAAAGTCCCATTTGGTCTTTGCAATAGCCCGAGTATTTTCCAAAGATTCATTAACCATGTATATCGTGATCTTCTTAAAGAAGGCGTTGTCGTTCTCTACATGGATGACATTATTATACCCAGTATTGATGAGCTTGATGGTATAAATCGTTTATCAAGGGTATTACAAACTGCATCCGAATACGAATTAAAACTTAACTTGAAGAAATGCCAATTTCTGAAGTCTAAAATCGAATTTCTGGGTTACATTATTGAAATCGGTAAAATTAGTCCTTCTTTAGATAAAACTGCTGCCGTCCAGAATTTTCCAGAACCTAAAAGCGTTAAACAGGTGCACAGATTTCTTGGCCTCACTGGTTATTTCCGAAAATTTATTCAAAATTATGCATTAATAGCTAAGCCATTGAGTGACATACTTTGTGACAACACAGTGTTCTACTTTGGACCCGAAAAAATTTCAGCATTCCAAACTCTAAAACAAAAGCTTTCTGAAAAACCTGTATTACACATTTTCAAGCAGGGTGCGAAACTTGAATTGCATACTGATGCTATCAAATTTCGTTATGGCGTTATTCTCTTACAACAGTCTGATGATAATAAGTTTCATCCAATTCATTACATGAGTAAAAAAACCTCCCCCCAAGAAGAGAAATATTCAAGTTACGAACTTGAAGTTTTAGCAATTATTGAAGCTTTAAAGAAATTCCGAAACTATTTAGTTGGTAGTAAATTTCGAATCGCAACGGATTGTTTGGCATTTCAAAAAACTATGAGTAAAACACATTTGACACCGAAAATTGCTAGATGGGCTTTATTTTTGGAGGACTTTAACTATGAAATTGTACATCGCCCAGGCAAACGAATGAAACATGTGGATTGTTTAAGTCGATACCCTATTATGCTTGTAACACACGATGAAATAACATCCAAAATTGTCAATTGTCAACAAAATGATGAATATATAAGTTCCATAAAACAACTTTTGGAAAATAAGCAAATTAATGACTTTATTCTTAGGAATAATATGCTTTATAAAATCGTAAATGATTCTGATCTCTTGGTAGTTCCTCAACTAATGCAGACTGAAGTTGTTAAAAATATTCATTCTAAAGGTCATTTCGGTATCAATAAAACTGAAGACGTAGTAAAGTAAACTTTCTATTTTCCTAATATTAGAAAATGTGTAGAAAATGTCATATCAAACTGTATTGAGTGTATTCTTGTAAATAAAAAGCGAAGAAAGGCGAAGGATTTTTACATCCTATCCCAAAGGAAGAAGTCCCCTTCAGCACTTACCATATTGACTTTTTAGGTCCTTTAACATCTACCAATAAAAATTACAACCATATCTTCACTGTAATCGACGCATTTACCAAATTCACTTGGATATATCCCGTAAAATCTACATCTGCTCATGATGCCATCGACAAACTTAAACAACAAGAAGTTACATTTGGAAATCCACATCGGATCATAACCGATAAAGGCAGTGCATTTACATCCAAACAAATTCAAGAATATTGTGAGAATGAAAGTATTGAACATCTCAGCATCACAACCGGAATTCCCAGAGGTAATGGGCAAATCGAAAAAATCCATGGAACCATAATTTCAATTTTAGCAAAACTATCGTTGGACGATCCCACCAAATGGTATAAATTTGTTCCTGCTGTCCAGCGGACGTTGAACTCAACAGTTTCAAGAAGTACCCAACGAATACCTTTTGAGCTGCTAACTGGCGTAAAGATGAAAACCAATGAAGATCTACACATCCTTGAATTGCTGAAAAAGGAAAGCATGGAATCCTTTATTGAAGATCGAGAAAATATTCGCGAGGAAGCTAAAAGAAACATTCTAAAGGTCCAGGAAGAAAATCGTCGAAACTACAATAAAAAGAGAAAGGAAGCAAATCAGTACAAGGTTGGCGACTTGGTTGCACTTCAACGAACTCAATTTGGGACTGGTCTCAAGTTGCGACCAAAATTCTTTGGTCCTTACGAAGTGGTGAAAGTCAAGTTGAACGACCGTTATGATGTCAGAAAGGTTGGACAAAACGAAGGACCAAACATCACATCTACTGCAGCAGACCACATGAAAATGTGGGGCAGAATAACTTAAAACGGACTAGAGTCCACTGCATCTAAACAAAGAAATCTGTATTTTTCTAACTTTAATTGTTCATATACTTTTTCTGTCTCTTTTTTTTTGTTGTTGTTGTTCATTTCAGGTTCTTTTTGTTCGAGTGTTTACTTGGTAATGTTGGAATCCAGTGGATGAAAGGCTCGCTGAGGTCAGCTCTTACAGTCAGAATGGCCGCTGTGGTATCCTTGTTCCACGGACCACCAGGTGGCACTGCATCTACCTTCTATCCACCAGCTGACGTCACATGGACATGAGCTTGAGCGAGCGAAAGTGAAACATTGGACTTGGTTTTGGTGTGTGGCGTAACTGAATGTCTGCAATGTTAAGAAACTTGATGTAAATGGGCAGCAACCGCCCTTCTAACTCTTTACTTCTTCCCTTCTTAATTTTATGTCGTGCCGTCTTTGTTTGTTTTCCATTAAATTATGAAATGTACAACTTGACTATTTCATTCGCCTTGGAACTCAGATAGTAGCTAGGCTTCCATCCTACATATAATATAATATAATATACAGGGTGCGGCAAACAAAACTGGAACAAAGTTGATACATCATAGAATAGAAGTTAATTAATTTCTTTTTTAATTTTTGTTCATTTCTTTTTTCCATTTCCATTATAACATATTTTATTATTTAACTTTTAGTTTACGTATTGTTTCTTGATTTTTTTTCACAATGCCAAACAAAAC
Source organism: Argiope aurantia (assembly GCA_026543865.1). NCBI lineage: Eukaryota > Metazoa > Arthropoda > Arachnida > Araneae > Araneidae > Argiope > Argiope aurantia. The sequence goes on along the minus strand of JAPMOR010079883.1, from coordinate 204,554 downwards.
ACATGCTTTTTTAGAGTTTTTTAAACAAGGAAGAAAGCGAGTTCAAATGCATTCAAGGGTTTCCTTGTGAAAGATTGCACTGAACGGAAATAAGGGACCGATCAGTGCAACGAATGAAAAAAAAAAACAGATTGTGGACTGAAGTCTTACAAGTTCCAAAATGTTCAACTGCTCACGAAAGAAAACAAACTCGCGTGGCTCAAAAGACGCCGAAAACTTTTGAAACGGGCCGCACGGCAGCACTGAGAGACATTCCTTTTCACAAATGAGAAACTCTTTACCGCTCAAAAGCTCGTAACTCCTAAAATCATAGGTTTTAGACAGTAGACGCTCCAAGCACTTCGGCAATTATTGAACATCACAAAAGTCCAAAGTCGGTCATGTTCTGGGGCGAAATTTGCGCAAGCGGCAAAAAAATCTCCGGTGTTTTTGGATGAGAACGTTAAAATAAATCAAAAAGGATTAAAATAAATCAAAAGGGGATATTCTAGAAACTGTTGCATTTTCTTCGACCAAAATGCACCTCGGTAATGTAAAGTGGGATTTCAGCAAGACTCCGCATCGGCTAAAAAGGCATAAGAGTCGTGCAAGGCTCATTTTCTGGACGTGATAACATTTGAAGAGTGGGCACAATACTCGCCGTATCTCAATCCCATGATTACAATGTTTGATCTTTTTTGGAGTCTAAGACTTGTACCAAACTGCGCAAAAGTTTGGACTCTCTAAAGTAATGGCTTCAGCAGGAATGGGATGCATTAATGGTAGAAGATTTGAGGCACATTGGTGATAGTTTTAATAAGTGTTTGCGCTGACTTTGAAAGAAAATTAATATTTATCAGTAAATGTCCTCTTTTATTATTATTTGTTATATTTTGTTAATTTATTTATTTTTAATAAAGTTATATTAAAAATTGCTGGTTCGGGTTTTTCTTATTTAAAAAAACGATTAAAAATGTAGCAATGAATTGGAAAATGTAATCTCTAAATCCATTAAATATCAAAAATGGATAACAAAAAACAATACATGCATTTGACATCGAAACAATAGCTTGTAGAATAAAGATTATCAAACGATACAAAGGGGAATCCCCTAAAATATGGCGAAAAATACGCTTCAAATAGGGCAAGATAATTTTTATCGTGAGAGATATGAAAAGAAATGTGACAGAAACGAACCGAAAGTGAATGATTACCAGCTGTGCATTCAGATGAAATATGATTACAGATAAAAATAATCAGCATTAGGCGATTATGGTGCTTTTAATGATCTTGAAACATTTCACTTAAACTCAATAACTGAATCAAAGTATAAATATTGGATTTCAAAATCTATATTAAATTGAAACGAATTGAGGCTATGGTAAGATATTCAAATATTTGACAGATATTATTGGATGATTCTAAAAAAAGCAATTTAATAATTATTGCAGAAGTGAAACACAATTTTTACATTTGCCAGTATTTTTATCTACTGTATTCATTCTATATTCTAACTGGTTAAGTTATAAGAATTCGGATAAATGATTCGGATCAAAATAGTTATTTGCCTTTATATGTACATCATTCTTACATTTTACATTTATATATAAATGGAAATGGAATACCCTACTATGCTGTTTAAAAAATTCCTTATTTGTATTATTTAGATATAATCTGTGAAGGAATTTCTTTGAAATTTGTGCGTTTTTCGTATTTAAATTTAATCTAGAAGAAATTCTTTGTAAACTTTGTTCTTGTTTGAGGGGTTATTATTTTACTCTGTTTTTAAAGAGATTTTCATTAATAAAACAGTATTTAAAAATAATAACACAGAGCAATAATATCGTTATTTAGATAAACGATTAATTAGTTTCGCATGAATTCTTCCTTTCCCATATTTTGAAATCTAAAACCGTAGTGAAATCCATCGAACCATTATAAAGACACACTGATATTTTGAAAAGAAATATGCGCAGTTAAAACATAGTTCATTCTGTAAAGAAATCTGAATTAATTAAAAATATTTTCTTATTGTCTAGATAATTTTGAAAAATGCTAGATATACTTCCCAACCCTTGTTCCCTTTCTGATAAATTTCAGTTAAACAATGAGTAGGATAAAAGAAAAATTGATGCACTTTTAAAGGAATCAATTAAAGGCTGGCGGCTGAAAACGCTTTCATGCCAGAGGTTTAGTAAGTCATTTAACTAATCTAATAAATATCTTAATATTTTAGTAGGTGATAAAAATTTTGATATATATCTTTAATAATATTTCTTCTATTCTTTTCTTTATTTAATTTTATGTATTTGTACTAAATGTATTAAATCTGATGATATTGTTAAGTTTCATGATATTGCAAGCATTTCAGATATGATTTTTAAAACATGATTAAATCTGAGAATGACTTATTTTTATTCATTATATGTTTTTAGTGCCTAATAATTATTTTCATAATTAAAGCTTATTAAAATTAGTAATCTGCAAATAAATATCAGAAATTGAAAACATGTGTTTGCTTAATAAATTTAATAAATTTTCCCTTCATTTTTACAGCAAGTAAACTGTGGATGAATGTGTTGATTTTCTTATATTGTAGAGTTATAAGATAAAAAAAAGTCCTATGAAATTCCTCTAATATAGTGGCGTTTATAGATTTTAAATGGAATAAATCAGTAATTCTATTTTTTCTGTATCTTCAAATTTCCTATTAACATACTATTAAACATATTTAATGAAAACAATTTCTGGACACACACTTCTATTAATGTTCTAAAAAAGGCAACTTTTTGATTATTTTTGCAATTTTGATTATTTTGTAATTTTTAGTTTTTAATATAATAATATTAACAAATTTAGTTTTTAATAAAAATATTAACGAATAATGACTTTCGTTTCTTCTCGAATTCCTCACCATATACCACTAATGATATAAATTCAAAAAATAGTTATATAAATTAACTAACTGATAACTAAGCTTTTAAAGATATTAAATTAGTGAAATGAAAATAAATGTTATCATGAAAATAAATGTTATCATGAAAATAAATATTATCATGAAATAAATATTATCATGAAAATAAATGTTTGCTAATTTCAAAACTAACACACCAAGAAATCAAAGAAAAATCAATTAAAATATTTCGTTTATGAAGGCATGGCACTATTCAACTTGATATGTGTAAATAAATCTGTATCCTGAATTTAATTTAGTTAATTCGAAACTAACATTAAATTCATAATAAAGTATTTCTATTTGTTAAAAGTTTTGTTTAGTGAAATAGGTCTTTAATTAAGTGATCTTTAATTTAATCTTTTAGTGAAATAGGTCTGTAGGACCTGAGTGCATTTGTTTCACTCGAGGATTTCTATGTTATACAGTGAATACAAATTCTTTTATTCAATGAAAACACTTCGAGGCATAAACTATCCATTTGACTTCTAAAGATTTATTCCATATTTACTCATTAAATTGTCGCTTTATATTCAGATTACTGAATCTTTTTATTCATTAAAATAATTTTTAAAATCATTAAAATTTTTCTATTGAAATTTCTTACCATGTATTACTTATAAATCATGTATTGTTTATTGAAAATGTTATGTATAAAATATAAATTTTTATTATCATGCTGTACTGATGCTGTATTTCTGTACTGAATTTTCCAGGTTTTCTTTGTACAAATTTTTGAATAAATTGAATTTTTAGAACAGTGAACTGAGAGCAATTGCTAGTCTTAGTAGCAGACTAAAAGTATTACTTTTAGTAGTCTTTAATTCAATAAGTTTAGATAGAATGCGTAGCTTCAGTCGCTTATCAATAACTGTGAATATTTTATAAAAGGATTTTATGTTTTACATATTAATATTTTCATACTATACCATAAATATCCATATACGTGCTATATGGATATTTTAAATTTTTTCTCCCCTAAAAGCTATTATTTTAGTAAACCAAGCAAGAACAATTTCAGAAAAAGTCATATTGTTATTGAAGACTTAAAAAGTCATTAATATTTGAAGTTTCATTTAGAAAATTTCAAACAAAGACGGAATTTTATAATATATATTTTAATTTAAAATATTTTTAATTTTATAAAAATATTTAATAATTTACATAAAAATTGTATAAGAATTCCTTACACAAAAAATATGAATTAGAAATAGCGAATATTTTAATTTTGTTTCTGGTTTAAGGGATTCATGCTAAAAAATTTTAATGGAAAGCTTTTTTGAAATGATGATAAGAAATTCAGTTTATTTAAATAAGCTTTCTGACTTTATATAAAATCAGAAGAATAAACACTCATATGAGAAAACATTAATGTTTTGATTGAATATTGTTAATTCAATTATCTTAATTACATGTTATATTACCTGACTTTTACATTTTTGTAGAGACCAGATGAATTTTAATGTAAACCTCTGGAAAGAGTTAATCATAGGAATTCACTTACATAAATGAAAATGCCCGGGAAAGGCAAGAAGCCTGACCAAAAATACTATATGTGATAGGAAAACGTTAAAAACAGGAAAATAAATAGGGAGTGAAGTTATTCTGTATTTTATTTAGATTTACAGCTAACAGTTGCCAAGTGATTAAGGTAAGATTTGCTGAGAAATTTTAATCAGAAGCAAAATTTCAGATGGTGTGTTCTGACTGTGGTCTTATCTAACAATATTAAAAAGTTGGTATACATTGAATTATTTGCTGTAGTTAAAATGAATAAGGTTGATTTTTACATTTTTTTTTCTAAATTATATTTGACGTGAAGTGTGTTAGTTTAATGGAGCTTTAAACGAAGTAAACCGGTTGCCTTTGAAAGACATCCATTAAGACAACCTACCTTTCATACGCAGAAACTTCAGATGATACGCAGTTCCACAAAAGTTAAAGCCACATTTCTTCTATTCCATGAGTCCTTGACAATAAATTTAAAATTAATTGAAATAATTTTTAAAATGTTAGCAAGTATTGATATTATTATTTGATGAATTCTTTCCAATATTTAATGTGATTTGAGATGATGATGTGATTATGATGATGATTAACTATGCTCAATAATTATACTCAGTTTCACTCAATGTGATCGAAAAAATTCTACATTTTTAGATAAAAAATATTTTAATTTAACTTTAAACTGCAATCTTAAATAAGCTGCAATTATAATGTTTATCACATGTTTTTTTAATTAATAGCTTTACAAATTATTCTTTCAGAGCAAAGAAGAATTTATTCAAGAATAATGTGACTTGAAGATAAATTTTCAGACTGTGTTCTGGATGAATCAGATTCACCTCATCCTGATACAATACTTAAAATGGATATTACAAGAAGAAATAGTAAATTTTTCATCCAAATAAATTATTTCAATAAATGTTAGATGAATATAAATTCCTTTATTTTTAATAATTTCTGACAAATAAAAAGGGTTGTCAAATTTTAATCAAAATATAGAATGTTAAAATTTTAGTTTTAGTTCTTAAAACTATAAAGGGCACTAAATATTTTATATCTGGAATAAATTTTTCAATTCATTGAATTAATATCTGAAAATCTCAAACTATAATTAAGCCCGATTATTTTTATTAATTTTTTATACAGGTACATTTTTATACAGGGTGAAAAGAATTTTGAATTTTGCATATTGGATTTGTTCATGCTAACTATGTAGTTATTACTACTTTTTTATTATTTCTAAATTAATTACTAGAAGAAACAATAAGTATCTCAAAGTGACATAATTAGCCATTTTATTTTATCTAGATACCACTTGTGATTCTAGTTGCCGTTGCTGAGTGGAATGTATCATCTTACAGTTCGAAAGTTAATTGATTTTTATGTTGCTTTAAATATCAAGTTATTAAATAAAGCCACTTGAACGATTTTAAATAGAAATATTAAAATGATTTAAAATCATATCATTAATAATCTTTTTTATTGGTAAATTATAAAAATTTATTATGTAACAAATGCTGTTGAACAAAAATGAAAAATGTCTGATAATTATGAAGCTGCAAAATCGAGTAAATCTCAGTTTACGAATTTAATTCGGGATAAAAAAAATATATTCAGTTTTTTGAAGGAAAAAGAACAAATTTCGCATATCTCTCTCTTCCACTAATCTCTCAAGTATAAAATTGCTGCTTTGAAAAATGTTAAACGAGAATAAATAAAACCAGAGCATTTTGAAAAAAATATTGTCATTCCGAATGTTGCAACAAACTGATGTTATGAAACAGAAACAATTATAAGAGATTCGTTACAGAAAATAAAAGATTACCTTGCAAAATAAACAAAATCAGAAAACTATGATTGTAACTTTCATTTCCAACAAATTCTATACGTCCTCTTCTTTAGAATCCTCTGTAAAAACTGGCCATGTTAATAAAATATTTATTGTTAAATTAAACAAAAATTAAAAATAATGAAATGTTAATATAATTAGAAGTTTGAAGAAACGAGTTAAAATTTTGAAACACGCAGAAAATTTATTTTCATAAATAAGCCTACATTTTTCTGTAAAAAAAAAAATGATAACCATTAAGTAAACCATTGATAAAAAGAATTTCAATTAAAAATTAGATATAAAACTGTACCATTACAGATGAAAGATATTCTTTTTTCCATTATATAGCCTAGAAAATAATTCCTGGATTCATTTCCAAAAGAAAAAAAAAATATTCTTCTTCAGGCAAGGCAGTACTAAAAAAATCTCTGCTTAGAAACTGGATGGGTCTAGGTTAGACCGATTCTACAAATGAATCACTCTGTAATTGGGTTTATTGAAAGCTAGATGCATCGGGACCAAATATATGTGTGGTGCGAAAGTTTGGAGAGAGTGTGAAGCTTTGGTTTCGTTTTTGTCATTTTATTATGGATAAAAAGTACGAGGTCACTTTTCAAAATAGACATAATATTGCCTTATAAAGGAAAATTAATATAACTAATCTAATCCTTCTTTAAACTATAGATTCGATTATTTTTAAATAAAGAAAAGTATTCATTTACGCAAACAATTACTAAGAATATTCAGGTTAGTTTGTTGCATTTTATGGAGCAAGAATTAGTTAGGCTTATCGTGCAAAGCAAGAAGATAAAAACAGAAGAATGAAGATGAATGGCAATATACCGAGGCAGCCTTGAATTATTAGGAACTTGTTAATAGCAGCTGAATATATTTTATTATTTTTTATTACAGAAAAAATTCTCTTATAACATCTAAATAAAGTATTAAAAGTAGGTTAAGTGTTCTTGATTCAGTTGTAAAAATCATAGATATTGCTGAAGAACTCATAATTGTTCATTTCGGGATTTTGATTACAAATCTCATTTAGAAACTTTAAAATATTATGCAAAAATTAATTGTTGACAAAAATTTAGAATTTTCTAAGCAGTTTATTACAATTTATATTTCAAAAACTGCTTTCAGACCCAAGAAGAAATAAAGTTAAAGAAAATTCAAATTCTATTAATGGATTTCGGAAGAATTCCTCTGTATCTTCTGATCAGTCAAATTGGAGATATAAGAAAGGTAAGAACAGAATTTACAACCTTTTATATTCATTAAATGTTTTCCCCTTAAAACTTTAAAAATGAAATCATAATCATAGCTAAAAAAAAAAAAAAAAGGAAAATGACTCTGTCATGCTTCACCAGACTTTTACTTTTTTTTAATTAAAAGAAAATGTTTGAGTAATAATTGCATGAATAAGAAATTAATTGATTTAAACTGATAATATTTTCAATTTATGATCAATTGAAGAATCATTTATATAAATCTTTATTTGGTTCAGTTTATACCTAAATTTTGTATCTTGTATTTCTAAAGGTAAAATTTCTTATATCACTTCTGTTTCCATGATGTTTGTGCTCTGAACTGTTGTGCAATGGTTTGTTTTCAGTATTATTCCATTATTGCCTTTATTTTAATCGATTCTGTTTCGTTAAAGTCATTTCGAGTTTCACTTCTTTATATATAAGAATTTTTAAGCGAAAATAATAGTAATTCAAAAATAAATAATAATTTCTAATTAAAAAGAATTACTTTATTTGTGTTTTTAATTTGTAACTAAAAACGTTGTTTGTGTTTAAAGCAAATCCGACGATAAGAAACATTTTAGAATAATATGTTTTCAATGGATTCTATTAATTCTGATTAATTTTAAATCTAAGCTATACGACATTTATATTATTTTTTCATAAAATATCAATCTTTACTATAATGGTTTATCGAATTATTGTTTCATGACTTATTACTGTCTTTTGTTCTAATAACAAACGCAAAATGCATTATATTAAAGAATATCAGAGCAGACGCCGAAGTCGTATATATAAGTTTTATTTTATTTCTCATTATTATATAGATTTTAGAACTATTTAAAACGGATAAACAAATTAATAGAATAGATATTTTTGAAATTTAGAGGACCAGACTGTAGATGCAGTGGAAACAAAAGAATATTGCCAAAGTTCTTGTGATGGATCTATGAATTCTTCAGAAGACTGGAATTGGAGAAATAAAAAAGGTATAAAAATTTATCAATACATTAATAATGACTTTTTTATATTATTTTAAGCTTTGTTCACATTTCAATGTGAAAATTTAAATATCAATGCTAAAAAAAGCAAGAAAACTACACTTTTCCATTTATTCTATATCTTTCTTTTTATGTTAAGCATAACTTAAATGTTTGGTAATTTAAAATAAGAGTATAAAAAAAATCTAGAACCGAATGTTAGAAATGAATTTAATGCAATATGTTAAACATTTATACTTTGAATTTATATGGATTATTCTAACGTCTTTCTAGAAAAATTCTCATTAACATTCATAATATTTTTATCATTTAAATTTCTACTACTGGAATTCTACACAAGTGTGTAGTAATATTATAATAACAATAGAAATTTGATCCTTAAAATTTTGAAATGGAATGACGCTTTTGGATATTTAATCTCATTCTGTAGAACTGATTTTTCATTCAAAATGTCCATCATTATTTCTTATTTCAACTTTTCAAACCCCTTAGTTATGAAGGTTTATGTCATCATTTGAGAAGTTAAATTCTTTGAGGGAATTGTAATTAAATTTAATGAAAAAATTTGTAAAAATGTCTCAAAACAAACTAGTTCGTGAAATAAGTTCATTGTGAGCATTGCTCGACTAAATCAAATGTTTGAATGATAGTATACACATCGTATAGTAATATAGATTTGAACAAATGAAATATGCTAGCACACGACAAATATACTTATAATCAAATTTATCTAGGATGAAAGAATATTAAAAAAATACATGATTTCGTTGAAAAGACAATTTCTGTTTATTTGTGAAATTGAGGGAAGGCTCATTAAATATAAAAGAATTCGGACCGTCGTGCATTAAGATTTAGCAAAACTTATGTTTGTGCTAAATTTATTCTACGTGTTTCATTCGATCATTGAACATAAAGATTCCAATTTAACTGCAAAAAGTATTTTCGGATTTCTTAAAATAAATGCTAGAAGTCATGAAAAATTGTGTTTTTCATGTGACCCTAGAAATGTAAAGCGTAAAAAGTGAAAGAAAAAAAGTTCTATAAAAAATTACATTCTTTGAAAATAATTACTGGGAAGTATTATTTAAATATGTTGAAAGTTGATAATCAGAATTCTTTATTTTCGGGCTGAATATTGGAATGAAAACTTTTGGTGTTTGTAGCATGGTAATGCACTCGGACACAATTCATTTATCGTTTGGGATTTTTACGAAATACTTATATCTATAATTGAATCCTTCCATCCAATCGCCTATTTGAATATTCTTTTGAATTCCCAGTCTTTATTTTGATTATAATAATACTATGCATATGACGTCAACGCATATTTTGGGGCAAAGTTTCAAAATGAACTAGAACAGATACTGAAATAATTATTAAACTATTATAACAAGTATACTGAAGCAGGATGGCCTGATTTTGAATTTAAAAAATAACAAGTTCTTATTTCTCTTTAACTTTACAGATCCAGTGTTAAAAATTCTTTAAAAATTTGCCTATCGGAAGATTTTATACTTCTTTATAGCTCAATTTTTTTTAAAGGTCCAGCTTTCTTTTCAGTATCTAGACTAGGAGCCTTATTTCGATAAAGAAAAGTGATGATATAAACATTATTCATTGAATTAATATCTTTCCTAAGTATAAGGAACAATGTAATAATAATAAGTACAAAATATAATGCAGATATATTATGAGTTACTTGTTAATAGAAGAAAATCATCATTTTAAACAGAAAAGCTACTTGAAATTTTGTATCAAGGTTTTTCAAGAATCAAACTGTTATGGCCAAAGGTTCCACAATAGGAAAATCCAGCGGAATCAGATTTAATCATACAATTAATTTAAATACGCTTACGATTATTTTAATGATATCCTTGATAAGGAAAGTATTTATAAAGAAGCTGTCTTAAAATACAAAAAAAAAAAAAAATAGCATACATGCGTACACACACAAACATACACAGACACACATGCATGTATACAGAGAGAGAGGGAATATTATACCTATACTACGAATGATATTAGAATATTGCCTATTCAGATTTTGCATCCGAAAATTAACATTTTTTATAAGCGTTTTGGAATACTATGTGTGGATGTTTATATATTTAATATTTTTTTTATATATACATTTAGATGCAAAACAAATTTCCAACAGAAATGAAGCTAAGAAAATAGCGAGACCTATTATTTCATCTCGAAGTAATTCATTTCCTGATCAATGTAGCTGGAGAAATAAAAAAGGTATGTTTAAAGTAATTGTCTATATTTTCTTTAATAACTCATTTAATGCGTATTGTGTTATGAAAATTTAACTACAAATCAAAAGAAGTATGCGAATTCATTTCTCCTTATTTGGTTGTTATTTTATAAAATAGCTTAATGTAATAGAAGTAATGAAATTCCAAAGCAGAGAAAAAATTAATTTACTTATAAATAATATTTTTGTATAGTGACTATTTTTATGCTACTGTATTTGTGTTTAGTTTTTTCTCTAATCATGAATTTCAGATCTATAGAAAACTAAGTAATCAATTTCTAACTGACTTCCAGGTGGAAATAGAATATTTAAAACTTTTTAGAATTTCATTATCAATTAATATCTTAATTTCATTTGAATTTTATTTCTACAGGGTGCGGCAAAAAAAAATCCTCGGACAATGTTATTACATTATAGAATAGAAGTTAATTAATTTCTTTTTAATTTTTGTCCACTTCTTTTTGTTACCACTTCAATTATAACATATTATATAATGTATCTTTTAGTTTACGTATTGTTTTTTGGCCTTTTTACAATTCCAAGCAAAAGATATGCTATTTCAGAGTTGTTTAAGCAAAAAAAAACGACAGTATGAAGTCGTTCAGTTGCTTAATTTGCCTCAGCAAACAGTGTCTGATCTATAGTTTCAAAGAGCTTGTCAATGATAAGTGCTTGTCATAGTCTAGGAAGTGAACAAAAACGTATGGGAACACTTTCAATAGCCGTAAGATTATCAAAAAGTAAGTTCAATGAAATTCGAGTGTTTCCATGATAAAGTTCGCTCGTGAACTGTGAATAAAGGACCGATCAAAGCAACGAATGGCAAATGCCGAGCTTGGACTAAAGCCTTAGGTGCTCCAAAAAGTTCAGCTTCTCACTGAAGAAAACAAACTCGTGCGGCTCCAAAGACGCCGACAATTTTTTAGACGGGGCCCAAGACAGCGCTGAGAGAAATTCCTTTGCACTAATGAGAAACTCTTTAATATCCATAAGCTCATAACTCCTAGAACTACAGGATCTAGTCTGTAGACTCACCAAGCATTTCAGCAATTGTTGAACATCGCAAAAATCCGAAGTCGCTCATGGTCTGAGGCAAAATTTGCACAAGCAGCAAAACATCTCTGGTTTTTGTAGATGTGGGCGTTAAAATAAATCAAAAAGTATATCAATTTGACATTCTAGATTCATATTTCACATCAAAAATCTAGAACTCAAAGTAAAATTGCAATATTCTGTAAAAATGAAAATAATATAATGAGAAAATAAATCAATAATTAATATCATAAAAAGTAATATTCTAAAGCATTCCTTGAGAATTTAACTGACTTTTGAATTTGTTTGAAATTCAATTTTATTTAAGGAGCTTACATCAGCTCCTAAAGTTTTTAATTTTTGCTTTGACAGCAATATTTTTGTCAAATAATTTATTTTCTACCTTTAAGTACACTAATAAAACGAAGGATATTTTCAAACTTTTATAAATTATTTTATTCATTTAATTAAATATTTTACTGATATTAAGTTAGTCAAAACTGTAATAGATTATTTTATAAGATTGAGGAAAAAATTATGAAATGTGGAATTTTGAAATAATGACATCTAGTACAAGAGGTTAAAAAATATTTCGATGATCGTATTGACAAAATTAACGACTTTGTTTTTAAAAGAGAGGAAAGTTTCAGATATTTAAAAATCATATATCATAAAATTTGAAGTTTCAAAATAAACCATAAGTTTATAATTATTGGTAAAAAAGATTATTTTCTGTTACCATTATTTCAGTAATTTCAGTCAATTTTATACGACAAATTTACACTAACTTTAATTCACATTAGTACATCTGAAATAAATAAATTCCTATTTCCCGATTGTAAAGCTAAGTCCACTTATTTTTATTATTATATTTATGTTCTTCGTTATTGCTCCTAGGATATTTGGATTTTTTTAAATATATTAAGACTTGGAAGTATGTTCCTAATCCTTATATGAACGTTGGAAAGAGCATTATTATTAAAAAAATATAAAATATTTATTGCATTTTTTGCCAATTACTCTTGCGGGAATCAAATTATGCCAAAAAGGAAAAAAAATTGAAGAAAGGAATATCATTATGATTTTAAGAAAGATTTTTTTATATCAAATGCATATATAATGCCATAAAATTTTGAATTTTGATGAAATTTATGCAATCCTTCGCTATTCTATGATTTAATGTTATTTTTTTCTATTTGAATGCTTCATATACAAAGCAAACAGAACATATACGAGGTTATTAACATAACAGATCTTTGATGACTGTCACAATTTAATTTTTAAAAACATTTGCTTACGGAATCATGAAATAAAGTTAAGTGTAAATTTTAATTGAAAATAAAAATAATTCTCAGTCAAACCAGCTGATCGCCAAATGTGGCTAGTATTTAATGGATACTCCGCAACATTATTTCTTGAAGCAATGTTTGTAAGAAAATAAAACCGGCAATGAGAAATAAATGAGGGATAAACGGAAGGAGGAAATAATTAGATTGGAAGAATGTCAATTTCTGATTTTTTTGAATTTTAAAGCTGCACTGAAAATTTCGCACGCTTGATAATATAGAAATTACATCCTTTTGTATAATTTTTAGGGCAACTTTGAAATTTCCTGTTCTTAATCGAGGAAAAAAGGAATGTTAGTTCAGCAATTGTACTCATACTATTATATCAGCAACGATTTAGTTTAATATTATTTTCTTTTCGAACGCACACATGCACATGGACACTTAAGACTAAACACATCAACAGGCAGTCACTGAAAGTATTAGAAATGGTTTTTATAAAATGTATTTTTGAAAGGAATTTTTAATGCAATCAAGGTTAAGGTAAGTTTGCGGTTTTATAATGTAAGGCGCATAAACATCAAGTTATCTGGATGAAACCAAAATGAAAGACTTTGAAGGAAATGATTTATTCCTGCGATAGAAAGCTGGATATTGTAATTTTTTTTATGATTGCAAACTAAAATTTCTTGCAGGATTGCATTTTATAGAAATCATTCTCGAGTCTCTCTCACTGCGTTTGTCTTTCGCTTTTGAGTTCCTTAGCACTGCAGAATACGGAAGCGTTTATGAAGGGACAGATTGTTCGTTGATTTAATTGATATTTTTTTCAAAGGTTTTAAGTGTCGAATTAATTACATTGCGTTCCTGTATGCTGAATGGGAAAGTTGAAAATAACTTGAACTTTAAAAAAAATGAAAATTTAATCTGCCAATGAATGAAAAGCAAATCCTAGCAGTTACAAGATAAATCTTGTGAGTTTAGAATAATCCCAACAAGCCATTAAAGTATGATTCTTCTCTAAAATAAATTTTTATTATTATGTTGAAATTTTATTACTGTGTTTATTATTGTTATAAATTATTTGAAATGTTCTGTTTTGCCAATATCTAAAGACATACATTTCAAATTTCATTTATATGCATTATGCATTACTAAAAATTACTAAAATTTCTTTTATCTTGTTCAAACTGTAATTTTAGGATTGGATGCAGATGAAATGTCTCTAAGCGCAAAAAATCAACTAAATTCCAAAAAGAGATTTTTATATGAAGATGAGCAACGAATCAGAGGATATTGGTGTTTAAAATGCGACTCTGGAAAGAGCAGTGAACATGATTTATCAGAAGCAGATATGATATGGTCAGCCGTGACAGATCTATACATAGAAAATCAAGAATTTTTCCAATTTCCACCTTCTAAATATAAATTTGCTAAAGGGTATACGTTAATAAGATGTTATACTCCAGAATTTCGGGATGAAGATGTCATTTTAAAAGTTGCTATGCTTATCAGGGAGCGTATTGATTTTCCTTATACAATTCAGTACTTCAGAACCAACAATACACAAAACATTTATATGCATGTTCATTCTGGGGAACTGTACAAAAAAATGAAAAAGAGGTGGAAATTAATTGAAAAGAACTAAACTGATTTGTTACTAACTCAAATCCATACTAAAGTTTAATCATATTTTTTAGAAAAAGCAAAATGTAAAAATTATTTAATGATAAAATTAATACATTTTCACTATTTCATTTTTACTCGTTAAATCTAGAAGCAAAATGAACTGTTTAAGATTTTTCATTTTTGCTCAGTACTTTGATCATTCAATAATACTTTAAAATGTGAAACTGAAATTTTGTCAATTGAAATGAAAAAAAAACCATTATTAAAAATAAATCATGTAAATACATTTTTTAATAACTTTTAAAACTATAATGTGATTTAGCTATCGAATTATATTTTGATATAAAATTACTTACTTCATTTAAGACTTTCAGATTCTTCAATCAAAATGTTACTAACAAATTTAAATAATAATTTTTCTGCAATAACAAATTGCATTCATAGGACCAGGAGTCTGACGATACTAAAAAAGATTGCCATAACAATATAATTTGCATATTCACAATATCTTTATAAATGCTAAACATCGTATACTTATTAAAACTGAACTTCCGCTTCTTTGAATCAATTAATAGAAATTTTTTTTGAAGGTATACTAATAATTTGCGAATAAAATTTATTTTCCGAATAAATGAAACGTCATAATGAAGAATAATGAAGAAGGTTCATAATTTGTTTTTGGTAACAATAAATTACAGAAGTAATGTCAATAAACATACATGCATATGAAAATTATAGTCAGTTAACTGTGTAAAATCTCGAAATATATGAAATGCAATAATTTTCAATTTTGGAAAATAATTATAGATAATAAAATTCTTAATTAGAGTTTACCCTTTTTTTTTATTCCTAATTATATAAGTATGTTGGAATCGCATTTGCAAAAATTATAGAGAAGGCTGAGCTACGTATATTCGTCAATTTTATTGTGAATAAATTAGCTGTTGTCATGTATGTTTACCCTTTAGAGAAAAATATGAGCTGAAATCTTTTTCCTGTTAGATCCAGGTTATTAAAAAATCAAAATCGAAATTCAGTGTTTCTCTTATATTAAGCGTTTGTATGTAAAGCTCGGATATTTTCATTTGTTTGCTGAGTGTCAAGTAAGGTTCCACAAATACTTAATATGTTGGGCATTTTAATGTTGAATCATTAGTTGTTATGACTGGCAGTATCAAAATTTCAAAAGAAGAATACCAGTTTAAAATATTATTCTTTATTTACAAGATGTTTTTCAACAATATGAATGCCGGACACTATTGTGAAGATATCGTATTATTATTATCGATATTTTATGGTAGTAATGTAGCATACTGTCTTTATCATTTGATCTTTTTTCAAACTTTCCACACGCGTTTACATTTACGTAGGTTTTTTGTTTAAAAAATAACCCTAAATTAATTAGCACTTATAAATAGATGTATAAAGAATTAAGAACGATAAAATATTAGATATTTGGTACTGGAAAAAACACCTTTGTATTAATTATAGGGAATGATTAATATTCAGCAAGTAATTACGAATTTCAGTATCCATCATTAAAGTAATCATGTTAATTAGTTTGTTTCTAGTTTTAATTAAGAGTAAAAATCTATGAAAATTTTAATCTTTTGAATAAAAAAGGACTTAATAAATTGATTTTATACATATTATGTAGTGATTGATTGTGTAAATACTATGTAATGATTGAATATGTAAATAATACGTTGAAATTAATTATGTAAATATGTTGATATTGATTTTATAAATATGTAAACATTGATTATGTAAATAAAATAAGAAATTTATTATGTGAATACAACGCATTGAATGAATTATCAACATAACTCGATACAACATTTAAAAATCTTTTTGCATTTATTGGTATGTATTAAGCCGTTAAAATTATCTGTTAAAAAGCCATAAAATAACTTTTAATAGTAATTATTTTGTTATGTGCATTTTCTTTTCGAATTCTATTTAAAAAAATAAAAACTATTTTGCAGCAATTAAAAATGTTGAAAGTTTTAAAATAAAATTTCACGATTACTGTTTAGATAAGTGCTCATTAAATCCGTTTAACATTAAATCTGAAAAGATGATGCACAATTCATGCTGCCATCTATTAGCAAACTTGGGAAATAAATCAACAGTGAATAAAAAATTTAACAGTAGAAGTCATTATATAAACTTTTCAACGTGAAATTTCCTTTAATAATTTTTATTGCAAGATTAATTTTGTTATTTAAAGGTTAGAAGATCCCCGATACCTTAGACTTCCTGAAAAATAGAATATTTGGGGAATTTTTCTTTAAAAATAACTAGTTATATATTTTCAAAAATTCCAACTTGAAGAAAAGTTTCCCAAATATTCTTTATATCAGGAAGTTCAATTGAGATACTGATTTGTTCGTATGTTAGTTCTTTACAAAATAAAAGCTCAGTTTCTTTTCTTAATAGTCGGATACTTATAGAAAATGAAAAACAATTCTGCATTCATCGAAATACATCCTAAAATAAATATGTGTATAATACTTGTTCAATTTATTCAACTGAAGTGTGGAATGTCCTCACCTGAGAGTAAATGCTTTTCAGTACCGAAAAAAAATCAACGTCAATCTGGAATTTTTAAAATAAGTATAATTTCGAGCTCGAAGACCGTATAAAACATTTGAATTCATTTTTTTGGGAGGGAAGGGGGTTGGCAAATTTTTTTTCTCGATAATGATACTATGCAGCATAATTTCACGTATTATATTTTCACAGTTTCACATGTTTCTGAAAGCGCTAAAGCAACCTCTTTAAAGTCTGTAAAATAATTTTGGAAGCCTTGCAACTCTATTCTGATGATTGTTATCCTTAATTAAGTTCAATATTTTACTTTTAATGTAAATATAAAAAAAAAATTCTCTCATATTCTGATATAATCCATTAGTTGTAATAATTACTTCAAGGATAAAAACTGCATACGTATCATGATTTGTTAAATGTGATTGTTAAAGAAAGTCAAATGACAAATGCAATAATTACTCAAAGCTAAATTCTAGCTACACGCAAGCTCTTCTATTGCAAAATACTTATTTAAGAATGTTTAGAGTGAACGTTATGCCTAGTTATAGTTGAAGTAAGTCAACAAAAGTTTGTGTAAAAGTTAATGCATTTATTTTCTAAATAGCTTTAATACAAAAAAAAAATTCTTATTATCTTTGTAATTTTGGCATTGCTACACATAGCTTATAGAGCAGAAAATAAGAATTTTTAATTTATGATAATGCATCAGTATTAAGTAATTTCTTTAGTCATCAAGAAAGTAATTTTTCCTTTTAAGGCATATTTTATTAACTGGAAATATATCAGCTAATTCATTTTCTATTATTCTAATAAAATTAAACATTATTAATCTTATTAAATGTGTAACAATTTATTTGCTATTTTAAAAATCATCATATTTTCTATCAGATTTTAGGTAATTCTAAAATATTGTGATTGTTTCTTTTATTAACGTTGGAAAATTTTTATTTAAAGTGAAACTTTTCAAAAACGGTACTTCACATATATTCATTACCATGTGAGTGCAAAAGTAATAGAAAAATAGTAGACGAAATTTCATGAACTGCAAATAGTATCATACAAAAAGGGATATAAAGATATTTACTAAGAGAATTGCACATCTACATTCAAGAATAAATTGAAAGTATCACACTCAACATATGCCTATAACATTCATCATATTATGATTGACCTGAGTATTTTTTTTCTTAATTTATCCCGTAATGGTGACATGAATTTCCTCACTCGGCCGGTGACATGGAGTCAAAATCGCTCTATTCTTATTTTTCTTTTTTGACTTTTATAAACAGCATTGGAATTTATTTTGGAAGCACCATACATTCTGGCAATCTGTAGGCATATTAATACTAAAAATGTCAATGTTATAATATTAAATGTTGGCCAGATGTTATAACAGGAACCTAAACAATCTTTTAAAGAATATTTACTTCTGTTAGATATTACAGAATTACAGCAACGTTAATAAATTTTAGAATTTAACAAACAAAAATGAATAACACAGTATTTTAAAATAATTTTTTAAGAATATTTCTTTATTCCTTTTGCATTATTCAAGTTAAAAGCGGTTTCAGAGACATAGAGTCAATGACATCATAAATAACAAAAACTTTGACAAAGACTCGGTTATACGTATGTGTTCATACTTAGACTTTTCCCAATATGATGCTGAAAGAACAACTTGAAGGTACTGAGGAGATGATTGTATTCAAGGAAAAAATACCGCATGATAATCAGAGCTACTGAACAACGATTGACTCCGGTCTCCAATTATGGGTTATTTACAGATTTAATGATTATCATTTCAATTTCTGTTGGAAAAAGAGATTGAAATTATTGGTTTTTTTCTTCTTTATTATTCTAGGATGGAGCTAGAATTTCGACACTTTCAGCTTGAGTACTTTCATTAAAGGTAAATGATCTTTCACCTTGATAGATTGATTATTCAATCGGAGAAGAAATTTTAGTAAAATTCTAAAAACTTCAACATCAGTATAAAAAAATGTAATTGCTTATTATCATTTCATCAAATTTACTTGCTCATTATCATTTCATCAAATTCACTTGCTCATTAACATTTCATCATATTCAATTGCTCATTATCATTTCATCAAATTCAATTGCTCATTATCATTTCATCAAATTTTATTGCTCATTATCATATCATCAAACATTTAAAGCTCATTAGATTATCTTTTAAAAGCTTTTAGGATGGAAAAGAAATCACGAAAAATCGAATTCTTCAAGCATATAATTAAGTTAACGCTACCCAAGTTAAATGAGATCATTCTAACAACAAACAGTGAGACCAATTAATGAATTCTCGTCATTCCATGTAAAAACTTTGTCATAAAGAAAATTCGTTACATAGAAATTTGTAAATTAAGTAGTAAAAACGAATGAAAAAACAAAGAATGAATAATTTAATCTGAAACAAAGATTGTAAAAACTTTCTCGTAAAGAAAATTCGTTAAATAGAAATTTGTAAATTAAGTTGTAAAAACGAGGAAAGAAACAAACATTGAAGCCAACCAATTAAGAATTATCTTTGCAGTGTAGGTTGCAAATAATACGTAAATTTGACTCAAAGTTCATGCAAATATTAACAGAAGTCTCGCATTCTAGAGAAAATTTCTTTAAAAGATAGAAGTACAATGAATGTAGATTTTACTGTAAATTATATCATTTAGAGTTAGAAAGCAGAAATATAGGTCTAAGGAATTAAAAATAGTTCCGAATACAGATTAATAAAATCTCAAAAAAATGAACTTTCAACTTTAATTTCAATAAAAGAGAACTGTAGCAGTTGCATAACTCGTTATCTTCTCTTTTGGATACTAGATGGCGATGCCTTATTAGGCCATCCCATATGTCATCCCATAGTGCATTGTAATTAGAATGAGATGTGATCCTGAACTGTGAAGCCGCGGGCGTGAATGTCTTGTCTTTGTGTTTGTGCTTGTTTAGTGTGTGAATGTGATTATTAAAAGAAATGTTTCTAAAAACATTCGTCCTGTTGCTTCCTGCATGGATCATAATAATCTACATTCCACCACAGAACTAGATTTTTAAACCATCAAATATTGAAAACATAATAATATGGATTATAAATTAAAGATACTTCACAAAACAATAGACAGAAGCAAGCAATCGTAAATTTTTAAAATTTTCTACTTAATTAATGTTTAAAAAGTTTGAAATATATATACTGTAGAAAAGCATTAATTTAAAAATCAAACAAATTCAGGATACATTAAACGTTTTATGAATAACACTATAATAGATTTAACTAGCTTTCATAATTATTAGATAATTTCTGCATAAGCCTCGAATTATTTAGTAGGATATTATTCTTTATCAAGCGTTAACATGAAAATATTTAAAATGTGAATATAGATACATACGTACATTAAAATAGCATGAGATATTTAACGAAGTATTCAAATTCATTTATGAATATACAAATATTAAATAATCTTTTCAAATCTTTTCTTTGATATACTAAATCAATCTGGCATGTGATATTTAGCTCATCATGTGAATTGATGCATAGCGTAAGGCAAATTCAGCCAAAGCTGTTATATATCTTTGCCAAGTTGATTTTTTCAAAACATTTTAAAAATTTGTAATGAGAAGATATTAAAAATTTAAAAAAATAGTCTTATTTCTCTAAGCGAATTCAGAAACACGAGTCTATTACTTACACTTTCATTCTACACTTTAAAAAACTAGTTGGACAAATATTATCTACTTATAAAAAATTGGAGTTTAGTATATTTGCTTATTTTAATTTATTAGAGCTATTGAGATTTTACAACAGATCTACTTTTGTTTTCTGATAAAATCTTTTGTATTTTTAACAACGCTTCATATATTTTATTTTCTACTAGTCTTTTTCTAGTCTACTTCCTTCAATTCAAAGTAATTAAAAAATCATATTCATTACCAAATAAACAAAGAAATACTCTTAATAGTTTAAAAATTTTGATAATTATTAGGCTTTTTTTCTGCTTTCATAGAAATTTTTAAAATTCTGGTATTTTATTTTTCTGTGATCTCCTTCAAAGATTACAGAGTATTTTGATGGAAAGATAAATAAGCCACAAGAATTTTCAAAAGAAAAAAACCTGACTATTTTGACCTTGTATATTAGGAGATAAAACAGGAAATATATTGACTCTGTTTTCTTTTCTGGTAACATAATTTTTTTTAATTAATTTTCTTCATTAATGTTGCTGTAACATTCAAGAAATACTAAAAAAGGGATATTTTTGCTTTAAATTGCATTCAAGATATGTTCAGATTCAGATGGTTTTCTATATGATTCTTTATACAATAAATCTGGCGGATTCGCTTTTTATATCTCCTTTACTTCCAAATTCATATTTCTAAAAATACTTACGTTTTTGTTTACTGAAAATTATTACCTTTAAATTAAGGGTTTTATAAGTATTTTATACTAAATTTCCTTGATGCCAGAAAAAAGTCATTTTTTGCATGACAATGTTTTGACTTTTCCTTTATTTAAAACATACGCAGATTTACATTAAATGTTGATTGTCTTGTCTTAAATGGAGTTTATGAAAACGTACAATTTCCTTGTCAGTCAATTTTCTCGTTTGAGGAAGTCGACTATTTTTTTATGCACATTTGTGTAATCTTAATTAGTCAAGTTAATTGAACTTAATCTAGAATTTAGAATTCTGTATATTCATATATCCTTGAAAGAAAACTATGCATTATTTTAATATTTTAAGAAATTATTTATTAGTTAATCCATTAATTGAGATAAATTTTGATTTTAAATTTTAATTGTTGATTTTAAATTAAGTTAAATTTGAAAAAAAAATCCTTAATTCTATGACATTTACAGTAATAAATTTTAAATAAAAAGTTTAAAATATTGAAAATATTCGAATAAGTTTTTATTTTTTAACACACTTGTAAAACTGTGCTTTAAAAATGGTTTTTATTAAACTTCGATCTCTTTATTGTGCTATTA
>JAPMOR010079883.1:170515-182268 GCA_026543865.1 Argiope aurantia | reverse complement strand
TTTTATTAAACTTCGATCTCTTTATTGTGCTATTATTTTTAACTATTTCATTACACGTTGTTTTCCTTAATCAATTTTGATTTTTCATTTCCTTGTTTTCCCTCTTATATAAATTTTGGAGAACTTCAAATATTTAAAAATCAAATCGGAAAAATAAAGCTTTAATCATTTTCTTTAGTTTTTAATTCTTCAGAATAATTACTGGTAAGAATTATGCATCAATTGACTCAAAATTCGATTCAATGTTTTAGAGTTTTACAGAGTGATGTTACATTTCAGCAAACATTTGAGTTCTACAAATGTTTAGAAGCATTTTATTATTAATATTTTAAAAATTCTTATTTACAGTAGTTAACTTTCCATAATGGTAAGGTAAGATGATAATATCTTAATATCAATATTTTTTATTGATAAAGTTCAATTACAAAATTTATAATTGCTTTAATTATAAATTAATCTTTCATTTATTGAATACTTTAAACTTCTAAAATTTTGTTAATTACGAACTGCAAATTTTTAAAATTTTGTTTGAGTTTATTTCATTTGATATTTTACTTCTATAAATTATTTCTAAGATTTCTGAGCATAAAATTCTGATAAAATTCTGAGCATAAAAAAAAAACAAAACAAACAAACAAACAAACAAAAAAAAAACTGAGAATAAACCAAATTTGATGTTAAATGAATAAAATATTAAATTTTGAAATTTTAAATATGCATAAAAATTATGCAGAATCCTTTCATAATTCAAAATAATAACTTTTAAATATGCATACTTGTTTAAACTGAATTGACCTATGATCTAAAAGTTTGCATTTCGTATATTTATGCATCCTTGATGACGGACTATGTACAATATATTAAAATTTCTCAATATTTAAAAGTATATTTATAAGTTAATCGGTTGATTTAATTAAAATATAAATTAAAAATTCAAATCCTTGATGGTATGATATTTATAATAATATGTTGAAAATATGCATAAAAGCTAAATTTATAAAAAAACATCCCTAAGAGAAAAAAATTAAAAAATTTTATATGCAAAGTACTACAATTATTACTTATTAAAATTTCACTCTTTTCTTTTCTTAAATTTTCATTTCAGTGAACAATAATTTGAAAGACTCATCTGCATTTTTTAGGTCCTTTCGTACCTAGCTTGGCACTTTCCTCTAGTAATATTGAGCACGTGACGATCTTTGCACATCTGCTTTTTTCTAGCTAACAAAAATAAGAATGCTGATATAGCAGAATTGTTTAATAACTGTAGAGTGCTTGTTTTGTCACTTTGATCTGGTAATTAAGAGGAAACTCAAGCTAAATTCCTTGCACTATTTAAAAAAAAATGTACCGACTCTAACAAAATACTTTTCTTAGTTGTGCCGATCATTTCACTATGATACATTTCCAATGAATCGGAAAACACTGTGAAATATTATGTTCTCTTATCGATTTTTGATATATTCAAAGAATTATTAAAGTCGTTTTGTATTGTGTATTGATGCATCAAATTTTGGACTTAATTATTTTTTTAAAATCTTTTTATCTATCTATCTATCTATCTATATATATATATATATATATATATATATATATAGACAGCTCATTATAATTAAATGTTCAATATCTAATTTCATATCGTAAGAGAAAATATATATTTCTAATTGGAAAAATTCTCTTATTTCTGTAAAGAATTATATTTTAAGTTATTTGAGTCAATAAAAAATTAAATCTATGCACAATTTCCCAGCCTTATCAGTTGTATTTAGTAAAATATTCTTCAAACACTAACATATTGTAAAATAAAATTCCACTATTTAACGACAAAAAGCTATCTAATTAGTTATCTAATCTAGGAATTTCAAAAATATGCCATTGATTATGATTCACAGATTAAAATTTAGGAGAATAAAAAATTTAGACATAATAATTTTTTTGAGATATTTATTGATTCAAATAAAATAATGTTTATTATTTACATCATTAAAATCGTTTGGAAATAAAAACTGAATTTTAATTTAAATTCAAAAATTTTTGTAGAATAATAGGTTGGTTATTACATAAATTATAAAAAAATTAACATATTTTGTTGCGCGTACAAAACTTGAGTGTTGAACGATTTTTTGAAAAAGAAATAAACAATGTTTGATTTTAACAAAAAAGAATTTCATTAATTTAAGTTTAATCACCTCCATTCCAAATTGAATTTCAAATTTTAGGACTGATGGCAAAAAAAATAGAGGAATGTATAGTACAATGAACAGAACTGTTTAGGCTTTAATAATAGTGTAATATGATTATCAAAATTCAAAGCTTAAAATTGTTTTACTGAGGAAGCCATTAAGACCAACTTTTATAAAATATTTAATTGAAAATTTTAGCTACCATTAAACTCGGCGAATTAATTGGTTGTCAAAGGCTGCGTAATTTAAAATAAAATTATTTACTTTTTGGTGTAGTATGGAAGTTTATAATTTATAAGGTAAAGAAATAAAAAAAAGGGTTTTTTTTTGCCTACGGAAAGTATATAATAATTCTCATATTCACTCATATTGACTTAAAAGCGTCAGACATTCATAAATGCCTGGTGTTCTATAGATAGCGTAATATTCCGTAGAATGCCAAGATTTCAGACAATGCAGGTAACACATTCAAATATAGAATGCAAGTGAGCAATAATGTTAGCAAACAATATTTTATTTTTATTTTTTTATAATCATTTTTAAACAATAAGTTTATTATTAATTTGTATTTCTTGTGCATAAGGAATGCATTAAAAAAGCTTATTGTGTATATTTCTACTCCTTTCTTATATTTTGTTCTTGTTGATCAAATGGGAAATAATAGTGAATAAAACTTTGATTTATCTGGCCGTTTCTATATCAAAACTTCTTTCTACTTTAATGAGATGTATTTTTCAGTTCAAAAACCTTCTAAAACTTCTGCTCTTTTTACACTTTCTTCTACCCATGAAACAGAGGAAATTACCCATTAAACAGAGGAAATAAATAACTGCCATCTATATAAAAATGTGTATTTTAGATTATCGTAATTATAAACAAATGTAAAATGAAAAAAGCAATTCTAGCATAAATGAGTAAAATATTTTTATTCGTGTGAATCATGATAAATATAGTTTAAAAAATTATAAATAATGCCATGATATGAAAAACAAATATGAATAAATAAGCAATGTTTCAATGTTTTATTTTTCACATTGAAATAACTGATGCTTTGATTGAAGTACTTGATATACAATAAAAAATGAATAAAAATCTCTCAATATAATCTGTTTACTAAAAACCGTCATCTGCTCATAAACAATACTATTCAATAGCATAATATTCAAAAACAATTAACAATCATTATGAATCGACTGATATTTTATTAATAACTGAATATTTAAAAATAATATGAAAAAATAGATTGTACTAAAAATGTATATGTAATTTAAGTACATATTATTATAAAATTCGCTTTACCAATATGATAACAAATAGATTTTTTCTCATATATATTTTTAGAAGATTATATTGTAAAAAAAAAATTGAATGTGTTATGAATGGCTAAAAGATCGATGGAGAGTTTTTCCTTATTTCTATTTCTAAGATATACGAGTGTAAGATTTTAACATCAATGCGTGGTGCTGTGGTACAAGGGACTGGCGATTAGACAGTACTTCTGAAATCAATCAAGCCTTTTTAGGTCCATCCCTTTCACTGTCGTAGTCGGATGAAAAGCTTCTGAAGCTTCCTTGGGCGTATTCTTCAGCGTAATGCTGGTCATTGGGATCCTGTTTGGGGTTATCCTTTCGATAATAAGCAAAGCTTTTTTTCATCATTTTTGGATCTTTCTTCTCTGAATGTTTAGATTCTCCCTCAGATTCCTTCTGGTCATCATAACTTTCTGGTTGTGCTTTTCTCGGACTTTTTTCAGGATAATCATAATGATAGTGATGTTCATAAGCTTTGGGTGAGCCGGATTTTCTATAAATTGATTCTGCCTCCCTTGGTGCATTGTCTTCTTGTTCATACTGTTGTTGGCGCTCGTACGTAACGGGCGATTCAGTTTTCAAACTTCTGGAATCAGATTCCCTCTCATTCTCTTTGTCGAAGCCAGATTTCGGATGGGAGTATTCGTAAGAATGCACATCAATTGTTGGTTTTATGTCTTTGAAGCCAGATGGCGTGCGAAGGTTGAACCGGTCCTGATATCCTTTAAATGATGTTATTGGGTTGCTAAAAGTTGGAAAACTCTTGAAGTGGGTTTCCAGCATTCGGTCGATATAGTCTGGCTCGAGTGAATCGCTTGATTTTGGAGCATCAAGTTCGACTGGTCTTGAACTTTCATAAGAAGGTAATTCGCTGTCATAATGAATAGATGGCTGAGAATCGAGAGGAGATGAGCTCATTCTAAGATTAGAAGGCATCACTGGTATTTTTGCATCAGGTCCTTCCACATTTGGATATTCGCACTCTTTAGTAATGATGACACTTTTGGCTTCCGCTTTACCAGTTTTCTTCTTTTCTTCAGGATCTACTATCTTTTTGACAATAGTTCTGCAGCCTTTCTCATCGACATCTCCTTCTTCACGTCGCTCAGGACCATCTTTCCAGTACGGTTTACCTATACAAACAAGTTAGAATATTTTAGCAAATATTGCATAACCTCTAAGATTTCATAATATAAGCAAAATAAAGCAATATATTTTGAAAAATTGAAGCAATTGAAGTAAAAATATAGTTTTGTTTCAAGCAAGCAATCTTAGCAACAAAATTGTTACTGAGATTTCACGCCATGCACCATCCTTAATGAAATTCCGAACATACACCGCACCCAATGAATTTTTGCACCTACACCAGACCATTAGAATTATCAAACTTACTTCATCGGACTAAATCTTTCTCTTCTTTCATGAAACCTAGTTTGCTCGAAAATCAAGCACGAACCAACTTCTAGATTATAGCTTGCGTTAGTCATTTAAAGAATTGGAAATGTTTCTGGAGTTAAAAATGATGATATAATCAAATTGACATTATTAATGTTTTTTATTTAGCAAAATAAGTACTATTTTAAATATGAGTTGACATACAGTTGCCTGTGTTAGATGTTTGCAATGTTTCTAAAATTATGAAATTATGAATGAAGATCAATGTAATTATCCTATTATGTGTAAGTATGCAAAATATCTGTGTTTAATTATTTGTAAATTGTATGCATTATAGTTTTAGGCATATACATTTTAAAAATCTACGTTTTAATATAATGAAAGCTAAGGGAGTAATTTCTATATTAAGGAAAGGACAAAAATATTTTACAAGGAATTTAGCTGTTTCTAAAGTAGAAGACACTGATTTTAAGACAATTTCGAATCAAATTACAATTTTCAAAATTTAATTTTAAAGAAAAATTTGAAGTAAATTATAAATAGAGTAAAAGTAATGTTAAACACTCAAAATATTATGAATAAAATATATTGAAAATAATATGAATATCACTGGAAGTGATATGAATTATGATTTGAGAATTTTATGCTGTCGCAATTGATGTCTCGTGAATTTAAACAAATTAATTTGAAATTTCACAAGTAGATAATTTTAATGGAATATTATAATTTTTACTACAAATAGAATATGCAAGGTTTTATGTTCTGCAATTAAATTGCAAGTATACTAAAAAAATTATTTCTTTAATTTTATTTTTTAAGGAATTTTATTTTTTATTATTATTGTAATTTTATGGTGTGTTTTGAGATAAAAATATATTCTTTTAAAAACTCTTTTAAATTTTGTTCCTCATAATTGATGTTGTAAGGAGCCAATGTGACTCTTAATATAAGAATATTCATGAATTAGCATAAATCAAGAGCGTCAGAAGATCTTTGATCTCTTAAAGGATTATAAATAATTACGATGAATATTACATATGAGCTTTCAGATGAAATTACATCTTCCTCTATTACCAAGAAAATTCCAATATCAGAAAGAATATTATTCGCAGTGAATTATTGTTCAACTCATTTAAAAAGTTAATGTTACGAAATATTTTCTATTGTCTGAAATGAATGATTTGTAAATATACTGTAAATAAATTATAAAAAATATCAAAATAAAACTGAAATATGTCTAAAACATAAATATTTATTTGAAAACACAATAGGAAGGTTATCTCCATCCTTTGAAAGAGAAAACTGGATCAAATATCACACGGAAACATATGATAGCAAAATGAAAATTAAATATCATGGTATATTATATATGACTGCAATTACGTTTTCATATTAAGCAAACCCATGAAGTTAATATTATTTCATATACATCATGGTACTTTGATTCATAAAACAGAAAAAAATGAATTGCGTATTTAAATATTAGAAATAAATGCAGTGATATAAAATATATTAAGATGCATACAGAACATATGATTCCGAAATAAATATAAATGTTCATATATTATATAGGTGCATATTAATTTCACATTTTCTCATTGGAAACGTCATAAAACATACTTCTGTTTTTTTTCATTGACAGGTAAGAATTATTTACCTTTAAGTTTGGTTTCTGTAGAATCTTTTGAGTAAGCATCGTAATTAAAACGTGGGGTGTACAAAGGAATATCTTCACTTGCAGCTGCCTCTAGAAAAGCAAATGGATCTTTACCATATTCATTCTTATTCTCGTGTACTACCTTTTCTACTATAGATTCGTAGAATTGCTTCACTGGGCTTGAACCTGCTGATTCCAAATCAGAAATTCCAAAAAGAGAAGGAAATTGCTCATCATACTTGAAAGCACTTTCGAAGAAAAGCTTAGGTTCATACGATGACCTTCCATAAATGTCTTCAGCTTTTTCTGGGAATCCATATCCGATTCGTTCACTTGTTGCCTTCTTTGGATATTTCTTGGATTTCCTTTGGATGATGTAGGCTTTACGATCGAGGTCTTCGGGCCCATATTCTCCATCACTATGTTTCGGTTTTGGAACAATGACGAATTTGGACTTAGGAACATTCAAAACTCTTTCATCTTTCTCGACCATTTCCTCCAGCTCTTTCAGAGACATGGATGACATAACCTTGGCTTCCAAGTGTGCTCTGACTTCTGGATCTAGAGGAGGTGGATGACAATCCAGCTGCAACAACTGCATCAGTAGGATGCAGAAGCTCTGAAAGAAAGAAATTCGAATAATTTAGAACATTATGAAATGCATTTAAAGTTCATGCATGCGATATATGTAATAGATTATTGAGTTGCGAAAGATTGCTCTTGCGGCAAGCAGTATTGAATCCGGACGAAAAAAAAAAGAAAAAGAGGTTTGATCATATGATATGCATAACATTGCATTTGCTGATAATTTGCATTTGATGATATTCTTAAAACTCAATTATGAATTCATAATATGAAGAAATCATGCAAATGTCATATTTTCAATAAACTCTTTTTGATACTCCTAGGTTTAATTCATCAATATCTGGAAGATCGAGCTTAGCTCAGCAGTTTTATTTTTTGGTTGTAAAATCATGTTTTTTTCGGAGACAGTATTTAGATACGAAACATATACTGATTACATATGAATATTGTTCTATCTTACCTAAATTTGAACTAACTACTAACTAAATAAAAAAATCCTGAACGCACTTTGTTTAATATGATATTCGAAACAATCTGCTATATTACAATATTTATTTTACAGTTTATGTATTATTATTTATATTTTTGAACTAATTAATTTCTAATTAATTTCCAAAGTTTTATCGTGATTCAGCCCATATTAATTTCATTTTAAAATATCTCATTTTCTGATACCATTCCACTTTTTCTATTTATAATTTCAAGAGAATCTATTTAAAATGCTTTAGCGAGCGGTTCCTACGCTTCGAGTGAAGGGATAAAAAATTGCTAAACTAAACAAATTCTTCTAAAAGATGCCTATATTTCCCTACCGAAATCAACACGTGTAAAGAAATCCTTATGAGAATCTCATTATATTTAAACCCTGGGAAAAATATTCTCCCTCTTTTTTACGCTAATCTACTCTTGTATCACGCTGTGAACGGACGTGCCTTGTCCGCACCTCTTGTGCATAAATCATGCCTCCCGGGATGGAATAAAACGATGTTAAAAAAATTCAAAGTGTCTTTTCTGCCAAGACTCTGCTTCAAAAATGCTTATGTATATATTCTCTCTCTCTCTCTCTATATATATATATGTATGTATGTATAGTCTAACCGAGGATCCGCAACGCACGCGCCATTCATATTTTTCTAACTACTATATCGTACACTTCGAATCGGAAGTTAACTATACTTATTCTGTGATAGTTAAAAAGTAGATACTTATAGTAATATTTTTTTTAAATTGCGTTTTTTTCAGGAAAGACACTTATGTAGATAAACTTATAAAGCCAAACCTTATCTAAAAATAAAATTTGATCCAAATCTTTAAAGCCGTTTCTGATGAACACAAAATAAATTTATATATTGCTCGTTTATATTTATAAGATTTGGGAACATTTAGAAATACTTATGTCATACTTGCATTACATTTGTTACTCAGAGTGGCAGTATAAGTAGACATTTTTGTACTCAGAGTGACAGTATAACGAGATATTTTTGTACTCATACGAAAGAAATACATTATATATGCAACATCTGTAGCCAAGGGTTTCCACAGAAAGAGAAATTAATAAGCTATCTGTCGACGATTCATTTCATGTTACGTAAAAAACTTTATTTATATAATATGTATGACAAAGTGCTTTCTTTAAGGAAACTCTTAAAAATGCCTTCTCTCATTTATACTGAAAATAACCATATCTATGTGAAATAGGTAAACTAAAATTTACTTCTCAATTTCATCTGACTATGCAGGCTTGTTCTCATAATTGTATTTAGAGCCTATATAAATATCTCTATGAGAGCTTTTTTTAGATTCAATCATTCATTAAAAGAAAGTTATGAAATAAAACATTTTGCATCTTTCGCACTAAATATTAACTCTACAATTTATCTAGTTTGAAATTCCTAGCACGCATTTAAATATTGTATAACTTTTATACATTACTTTTTAAGAATAATGTATCAGATACTAGATAATCGTGTAATCTAAAAATTGAAATCAAATTCATGTCTCTGAAAGAAAGATAAAATTGCAATTAAAATACTTAATCACAATTTAAAGCATAGCTTCTGTTAGTAAATCAGTTAAAAGAAAATCCTTATTTTGCAATTAATCAATCTTTATTAAGTTTTCGATATCTCATAAAATGTTTTTTTCAGCTTTTGTTAGGGACTGGACATACGTACTTCTGCTTATTTGGAGTTAACGCTTTGACTACTTTGATTTTGAACTGTATTTTGACTGGAAATTTTTTTTCGCAGAGTAGTGTACTGTTTTTTGGCTATATGTTTATGATGCTGTATTTAATCTTTATGTCTGAAGAATAAAGCACTTTTATCAATTTAAAATACGCTTAGAAATAAAGTGCAGATCTGCAAATAAAAGTTAGTGATTGCCCTTTAGGTCCGATATTTCAGAAAAAGCCTTATTTTAAATGCGATACTTTTTAATTTTCTACTTTTCAACTTTTAACTTGTCATTTGTTATTTCCTGAAAGATTACTCAGTTTATAAATATAATTATACTTCGAATTTAAAATTTTAAAGTTACCTGAAGAATTTAAATAAATTTTTGAAAAGCGATACTGTAATTAAAAACGGGCACGTATTCTCAGTAGTCATCTCTTCCACGTTAAAATGTAAGAAATATTCTGCAGAGTGTGCGAAGGTACGTTTGAATTTTTATAACCTATTTTGATACATTTTTTATGCTTTAATTATTGGTGACTTGAGATAACTCTACACAGAACGTTGACTTGAAACAGATTATCTGTAAATGCCAAAATCTCTGCCCATACGTCACAAGCGTATGGAAATTTTGTGAAAGAAAATCAGTTTCGCTGAAATAGAATTTTTATTACATAGAAAGTGATAGAAGACAGGCATATATTTAAAATTAAAATTCTGGTCAATATCCAATCTTTTAACAACGCATTAAAACTATTCAGATTAATTTAACTGTGCGAAATGATATAACTATGGATAATCATGGATATGTAATAATAGATTATCACTGTGTTTTATCACTTTACATGCAAACTTAAATAATCATTCTAGAACAATAGTCTTTTAGAAATCAGAAATTCTCACTTGCATTTTTCATTCCAACTAATATTTTTTTAAATCTTATTATTCCCGATGGTAAATTTACTCTTTTCACCCCATATTTCCACCATGATGAAACAGATTTTTTCTAACTGAAGAATTTTTTTATAATTTCTTATTTCTCTTTAAAAATTATAATAAACAGAATTTTAAATTCATAAATTAAATTTTCATTAATATACTAATTATGGAAACTTCAGGGCAGTTTGCGTACAGCTTTTGTGTCACCAAGTGTGAATGGCACTAAATGGCAAGTATTATAAGTTAAGAGACAGACCGCATATAAATCCTGTTACATTGTACAATGGATTTCGCCACATATCTTGTAATAACATCAAAAGAAAATTAAAAAATTATAATTCTATAAACAGAAAATGCTCGTTATCAAATAATCGTGTGGAAATTATTTAACAAACAATAGCCGGACAAAGATTAAATTGATACTTATTACACAAGTGTACATTTTGTAAATAACCTCTTTTTCTTTCCAAGCCTAGCGTATGAAATGATTTCACGGTCGTTAGGATATAACTGTGACCTCAAGCAAACAAGTCTTCGCCTATTTCCCCACCCCTCTAGTCGTTTCTTTTGTTCGAATAGTAGACAACGAGGGCCAGTTAACGGAAATCAACGCGAATATACTAGAGCATAAACTCTGTTTTGCCGATTATAAAATGACCTCAATGGACATTTTTTTCTTATGATAACCGGTAAGTTCCAATGGAAGCCGAAAGAGAATGAAAATCAGACGACCCGATTTAAATGTCCGTGATCGCGAAGCGGACGTTGTGAAAGGCCGCCGAATGTTCAAACGTTAAGTGACAAAAGTTTGCGTGCAATGGTTGCTTATTCAGCAGACTGTCACGAATTGTCATTTGATTCTATTTTTTTTCCTTTTTGGTTTATACTTCAAAACATGAGAAAAAAATTCACAAAAAGTAGTAAGGAAGGAATAAAGCTTATATAAGAAAAAAAATATCCATATAAGTGAATTCAAATACGAATTATTTATATATATTTCTGCTTTTTTTTTCTCTTCTATAATACTAAAATGAAGAAATCACGAGGAAAAGTTCAAAGATCCAAATCTTTCAGAGTAATGCTTTATTCATCAAACATTTTGTATAAGAATTCATGAAAAGATTTGTTCGAAAAATAGATAGACCATGTTTATTAATTTTCTAAGCATTATATATTTTACTCAAAATATGTATTGTTTAACAAATTTTTATATAGCATATATATATATTCAGTTGCAGGATTTCTATAATGAAGATCTTTTGAACAAAGAGGTGCATCTAAACCTAGAAGTTACATTGCAACCCTGCCATTTTTAAAAATACAAGTCACACATAAATCTAATTTTAGGTATTTGAATTCTCTGAAATATAATTTTCTCAACACGGAAACACCTACATTTAACGTAGGGCCATTGTTTCAAGCAAAATATTGCATTCAACGGACGTCGTTATATCTCTCTCTCTAAGTGTGTGTGTAATATATATATATATATATATATATATATATATAT
>JAPMOR010079883.1:151079-170415 GCA_026543865.1 Argiope aurantia | reverse complement strand
TATATATATATATATATATATATATATATATATATATATAATGTTACCGTTAAAGTGTATAATTCATTTATTTCATAGAGTAACTAGGTATTTCATGAAATAACTAAACAAGTCAGTTATATTTAATAGATGGAAAATCTCATATTTTACCTAGTTATACTATAAAGTAACTAATGAAAGACTGTTAAAGTGAAAAATAAACAATTTCCAAGTTATTTTATAAATTAATTGATCATAAATAGCTGAAATTTCTTGAAAATTACATTTTATCTCTTTTGAGGATGATTAATTGATAAATAATAAATAAAAGCAGATGATATAATTTATTATTGCTCATATTGCTAACATTAATGAAATAGAAAGGAAAAAAATATTTTGCAAAAATATATTTAATATTTCTGCAACATGTTGTTGATATTTAAATATTATCAAAAAAAAATACATGCTGGGAAGAAAAACTGTTGCTTCATAAAAACATTGTATATTCTTTTTCAGACAAAAATGTAAGATAATTTAAAATTTATTTTCATGAAACACCTTTATTTTTACACACACACGTTATTGCAAAGCAACTATAAGCAGTTCAAAACTGACTAAAAGTAGCTAGAACTGCTTCAAAGAACTTTCGAGAGCGTATTTCATACTTCAACGATCAAGTAATGCTTATTATATAGAATACTTAGTTAAATCTTAGAATTCAATAATTTTATATATTTTAACTGATTTATCTAGTTATTTCATGAAATACCTAGATATCCTATGAAATAACGGATTTCACACGTTAACGGTAACATATATATATTTTTCTAAAACACAGATTCTCAAAAGGGAATTTTTCTAATAGATTATAAACATATTTTGTTGCTGTTTGAACAAGTTTTTAGCAATTATAAGAAAGACTATTTTTTAAAACATTTATAATGAATTTTAATGCAAAATCGATTAAAAATATGCCTGAAATGCTGAAAATACAAATAAAAGAATAAAGGAATAAATATCATTCAAAAATAACACTTGAAATTCTATGCAGTCTTTAAAACACATTGAAAAGAAACGGGAAACTGACTCTATCTGAAGTGCTTTTAGCACAGACGATTTAATTTCAGCCTGCGATTTTTCTTTAAAAATATTTATTTGCTTTTCTAATGCGGCACGCTTTTGTTCAATCCAAATAAGAAACTTGTTAAATATTTTTTTTTTTGCATTGCTTTAGAGATGAAGAAGGAATTGGTGTTTTAAACAGACGAACTTGATGATGGCCCAAGACAATTGCTGTAATATGTCTCAAGTTCACAAGCAAATCAGATCTTAGAGTAATCTTTGACTACAGCAGCGATTCTTATATTTGAAAACCATTGTGCTGCACTCAGTTAGACGATAGTAATGGATTTAATTTGCTTAATGCATTGTTTTTGAATGTCATTTACCTTAAAGTAATAGCATTAAAGTACTTGCAAATAAAATTAAATACATAGGTGACATGATGTAAGATTTATTTTCTCTTTTGTAACCAAGCTTAAAAATTCTGAATAGTATTTTATTTTATTTTGTAAAAATTGAATACATTGAATAAAAATAATTGAGTCGCTGAAAATTTAACACGTTTTTTTTTTCATTCGAAAGATTAAGTATTTAGGTTTAAGGAAAAAAAACTGCATTAAATTCAAGGTTAAAAGTGTATTTTTAATTTTAAAATATTAATGTTATTTAGATGGATGATGTGCAGGAAATAAAGTTTTTATATTTTTAGAGATGTTTCTTGAAGTTACTAATTGATTCCAGTGAAAAAAAAACATGAAAATACAAAACCTATCAAATGAGATTTCGATTAATTCATCATAGGTATTTGTCATAGATTCATTTTTTATTTTTAAACTTTTTTATTTTTATTATTCATTTTTTATTTTTAAAAAATAATTAATTTTTACTTAATTTACTTAAGTAAAATCTTTTAAATAGTTAATTTAATATTTACTTAATTTTTATTATTAAGGTATTGCATTTTCTCCCCAATAAATCATATATGATTTCGAAAAGCATTTTAAAACTCTGTGAAATCTTTAATAGTTCTAAGTCTCAAAAATATTTCATTGAATTTTGGATATAGATTCTTGTACAAATTCTTATAGTTTCTTTTCTCAAAAACGTTTACTTTTTAAATTCTTTAATAAATTTCTCCGTTGTTTTAGCATTTATAATAGACTGACACCTCTGAGAAGCCCATTGTTATTGACAAATTTTGAAACTCTTGATGAATTCGTAAAAAGTAAAATTTATATAAGATGCTTGGCAATGATCTTCTTTGTAAAGTCAAAAGCAATTGAAATACGAGTGCAAGCAAGTACTGCAGTTCTAATCAAAGAAAGTATTTGAATCAGATGTTGTTTACGAGTTAATCTGTAAAAATATGACCTTTTATTTATGTAAAAATATGAGCTTATTATTAAAATTAAAAACTTATTTTCAACATTAAAACAACAAATAACTTTGTGCATTAATATAAAAATCTCTATTTAAAACTTTTAAAAATTAAAAAAATTAAAGTTGAATAACTTTTAGAATACATGGTTTACAAAATAAACAAACATGTATTTTTGTGAAACTTTAATTGAGTATCACTCTTTAAATTAATGAGTTAAAAAATAGTGACAATTTTTTCCCAAACGTGTATCGCAAATTTAGATCTGGCGCGGAACAAGAAGTTACTTATATTTCATAGAATATTTTTTCGTCATTAGTTTCCGGATCCCACAAACACCAAAGAGTAAATTAAATACCATCCTACAACCAAAATCCTAGTTCATTTTAACTCCATGGTCAACCAAGCAAATGTTTATAATTGAATACATCGCTTACTAAGGAATTTGTTGTCAACAATTTTACCGTAACGGACATAGAACTCCGGATGTAAATCTACATGTGTTTTGTTGCATGACGCTGTTTTGATCATCAGAACGATGTTACAAATCTGTTCCCTCGTTTGTCTCCGCATCAGTAATGCCACATCCAGGCTTCACAAATTTGGGCCCTTATCACCAAACTGCTCGATTGAGCATGTCTAATTTTTGAGGATTTGGATCACACTTATGAGCTCGTGCTACTGTGTACCAAGTGCAGATCATGATTAGATAATTGAGTTTTGGTGTGACTGAAACGAATCGTTCATGAATATTTTCAGCATTTTAAAGCGGGAAGAGTTATTAGTTGTGTTTGAAAATAACTTTTGTTAATAGCAGTTAAGAAATGTTAATGAACTGTTTGAGTATATTTTATTGCGCGTTTTAAAAATGTACAGTCAACCAAGTACAGATAATAATTTTATTGATTAATTAATTGAGTTTTGGTATGACTGAAACTTATCTTCTGCGAATATTTTGAACATTTTGAATCGGAAAGAGCTGTTAGTTGGTGTAAAAATAACTATTGTTAATTGCCATTAAGAAGAGTAATGAACATTTGATTAAATACACATGACGCGCTTTAGAAAGATTTTTATAAGGGGTTTCGAAAATCAAAATATTTAGAAATATTAAAAATACGGCTGAAATCTTTATCAAGAAAAAAAAAGTTTTCTTATAGTCAATTTTTTAAAGTAGATGATTAAATTAATAAACATAATTAGCAGTCTATTTATGTTTAT
The DNA here is from genome assembly GCA_026543865.1 of Argiope aurantia. NCBI lineage: Eukaryota > Metazoa > Arthropoda > Arachnida > Araneae > Araneidae > Argiope > Argiope aurantia. The sequence goes on along the minus strand of JAPMOR010079883.1, from coordinate 166,775 downwards.
TAATTTAATTATTATTAGTGTCAGTCTGAAAATATTAACATTCAAATTTAATTTTCTTCAGTGACATCTCTACTAATAATAAAAATGAATGCGCGCTTGTGTGTGTCTGCGTATTAAGCTCTAGATAGGCTGTTAGACACAGAATTACCGAATGTTTCACAGTGTAGCTATGCAATGTATCAAATGCAAATTTCTACTTTGTAAGAAAGAAATGTGCATTCAGAGAGGTTTTGAGAACTAATAGATTTTCGGTGTTTTTCTGCGATAACTTCCTCTTATAATACAGCAAAAAATGTTTTTTATAACATCTTAAAATTCGAAATAATAATATTTTCAATAATGAGTTTTGTTTTATATATATATATTTTTTACTTTTAATGAATTTAAAAAAATGTTTAAGTTTATTCTATAACAATATATTTCATTGTTAAAGTGAAACTCAAATGATTTTCGTTATTGCTAACAATATTCAATCTTGAATTATTTTTTCATTGATGACGGTTGTTGGAATATTAAGATTGATTTATTTTCCCACGTTTAAAAGAATTCTGTATAAGAGTGCTTTTGATAATATTTTGACTTTTTGTTGTACTTATAATTACGGTTTAATTTCTTAACCCAGCAATGCTGAGGAATTTTTAATTTTTTTTTGTGTTTAAATATACTGCTATTCATTTGATATCATTAAGTGTGTACAGATACGATCAAAAAATTAGATAAATATATGGCACGGTGAACTAAACAATGCAGGACTTCTAAAATATGTATGATTGCACCAAAAGTTTTATCAAAATATGAAATTTAAAAAATATTTTGAAGAGTAAGCTGCTAAGATCAAGTTACGCAGCTTATATAATTGCAACTTTTGCTGATCATCAATCTCGATAATTAAACAATTTACCAATGGTTAGTAATAAGTAATAAAATATTTATTCAGATTTCCTTAAAAACTTTAGTGTTACAAGTTCCATTTAAATATCAATTCTTTTTCATGACAAATTAGACTATAAAATATTATTTATGACTGTGTCTTTTCCTCATCATATCAACATAATCTCATCAAATTGTTATTAAAATAGATTAGAAATTCCCGAAACAGTGTTTAATAGTTGAAGAAAAGGCATTAGAAAGTACAAATTGATACCTGTGATATCCTGGAGATTTACAACAAGCAATTGCCTGTGACGAATGCGTACAGATTATTCAATATAATTGGTTATAAATCAAATTAAGACGGTTAATAATGATTTTACCATTCGAAATCTTTAATAAAAATAGTTAAAATCAAACAGAACTCATGAAAGCACAAATAAGGTTCTTAAATTGTGCTAATTACTGTCTAATAATTAAAATTTTATTTGATATCCTACAGTTATTAAAATAATCTGATTGTTCATTCAACATATAAACCGCCACATTCTTTTAAATTAAAACAGACGGAAAAATCTGATAAAGAATTGGATCAAAACGGCTAATTTGCCCAATCATTTTCTGTTCCTGTTTAAAATATGTTTTGGAAATGTCAACGAACTCAAACGCCACTAAAAATTGTTTCATAGTTATTGAATACTATGGTAATGAAATTGAAACAATAGAATTCTACATATGAAATATCACAATTATTTCACATATGAAAATGCGAATAAATAACTTTTCTTTTAATAAATTATTGCAGGAAGGCTGAATTGTCTATACTGATGATAAACTGTTTGTAATCTGTAAATGAAATTAACTAAATTTGTCACGAACAAAATTTAAAAAAAGCTGCTCGAATAAAAATTTATAGAATATTAATATTCAATAAAATGCCAAATTAAATAATTTAGAAGAAACTTTATTAAAGATAACTAAAAAATAATTTTTATTATGTTAATTTTTATTAGTATTATAATTTTCTTTAAGTATTTATATGTATACATAATGCTCTTTCTAATCTCAGCCTAATACTTATTTCTTAATAATAAGATTTTGATATAATTACAGTTGGAAAAATATTGGAGATGATTTATAGGATCATGTTTTATATTGTTTGTGTCAATAAATGTACTGCTGCGTATATAAACGTAAAAATTACGAAGTCTAAGTTTTTATATATTTTCTTGATAATAATAGTCATATTTAGTAAGATATTTTAGATGCCAAAACGTTTTAATAAATTCCATTTTTTTGTGATGTAAAAACTGACCGAGTTATGAAACTTTGGATTTCATTAAATTAAGCACATTGATGGTATTTTGAGCATCGCTCTTTGGTTGATGTATTTTCGTCGATTAAATTATCTAAAATGATCTAAATTAGCAATATAGAAGTCTGTTCGTATACAAATGTCATTGTAAATATGATTAAGAATATCAGAAATTAAGGAAATAGTTTCCTGCTTTCTATATTCGTTCGCTGTATCTACAGATATTTTTATGTAATCCATGACTTTTTCATTTAATTTCCAATTACATTGCTATTTTTTTATTAAATTTTTGCCATAAAGTAGTATATTTGTTAACTGATTAGTGAAATTTGTTTACCGAGTGCGATAACTTTCTATTGAAATAATTGCCATCAAAGGCGTTCAACGTTTTTGTCCGGGTTATTGGTTCTTGCAGTTATTATGCTACTTATTAAATTTTTATTATAAGTTACATTTGTTTCTATTTTACATGATGAATCTGAATAATGATTCATATGAAATAATAAATGAAATTAGATAAAAGTTTGTTAAAATTATTTCGAAGAAAGTAATATTTTTTCATTACCCTTTTAGACCAAATTTGTAATTTAAATGACTGTTTCAGTAATGCATAGCTAATCACAGAAAAAAAATTAATATATTTTTTGTAATATCGGAAAAACAAAAACCATCAATATTTATATTTGGTCTAACGGTTTAAAATGCAGCAGGCATGTGAAAGAAGAAACATACATTAAAATGGAAGAAAATAAAGGTTGAAACATATTTATTATTCATTTACAAATGTGAAACGGTTCATTCAACTTCTATTAATGAATGTGATTTCTTATTTATTAGATTCATGAAAGCGAATATGAAACAATACTTCATTAGGAGAATTTACCAAACATTGCATCCGTAAGGAATAATGAGTCATTGCTTAAGAAAAAATAATTATTTTACAGCTCTTATAAAATGTGTGTTAAGGAAAACATTAAAAGAGAGTCATTTAAATTTTTCTTACATGTAAATAAAGCAACAAATTTTTTTTTCCGGTCCAAACCCTTGTTATAGTTTTTTAAAACAGTTTTCAAAGCACATTTATAGACACACGAAGCACATTCGTAGCATTATCATTAAAAAGGATTTATTTTGATGTCAAGTGATTAGAAAGTTTCTTATGCCAATTTTTACATTTACATGCATATAGATTTCATATTTATGCCTGAAAATAATTCATGAGGTTTATTTCAAACAAGCAGTATAATGCTTGAAAACTATATATAGAAAATGACTTGCTAGGTCCCTTTAAAATTATTTTTTGAAAAATTGTTTCTTCCAATATAGGTAGGACATCTTTTGAATTTATCATAATTTCATAAAGCATTAGGTAAAGTTTGAAAAAAACCCGAGATTGGATGACAGATCCTCATATTTAAGACCTTTTTCTACATTTCCTTGTTGATTTTCGCTATCAAAATCTAATTTAATTTTACTGCAGAAGACATCTGAAAATCGAATTCTTAACGAATCATTAATTCACGAATTCAAATTTTATTTCCAAAAGTTTGAACTATTATAAACTATACAAAATAAATGTTTGCATTTTTTTTTCTGAATTAAAAATTTTTGGGGAAAGCATTGGTAAGGAATTTTGAGCAATGTAATCATTAACAAGAAAGATTGATTAATCCAATATGGAAAATACAGAACTGGAAGTCATTATCGTCATTTTGCTCTAGCCATCTTTTTCGATTCAGAAGAATGATATTCGTCTCTTTATATTTTTACAAAATGGGATTTCAATCAAATAGATCAATTCAAATTTAAATAAAAAATTATTATATCACACATTTTTTCCCAGTTATAAATTATTGAGGTCAGTGCATTATATATTATCCATTTTAAGTTTAGCGATTTGAACTTGCAAATGACAAGAAATAACTTTACATTGTTTAAACGAGAAAATGATATGTTTCCCATAGCAACAAAATTAGAGTTTAATTAAAATTTTGTTCTCTGTTTGTCTAAATTTTGAATTAAACATCCCTATATTTTCCAAATTTCTTTATAATTAAATAAATTAGGTTAAATAATTCTTATTAATTTGACTTTCTTTCAAAAATTTGCATTTGAGTAATTCTTTATAATTACTAAATTTTATTGAATAAAATTTTCCTTTTTCATTAAATAACCCTATTTTTTGCAAAATTCCTCCGAATATCAGATTACATGCGAAATTTTGAGTTACCAATAGAATTAAGGATAAAGTGACTGCTGTTAATTATGCCAGTTTGACATTCACCTACAATAAGCAATGTCGGAAATTGAAATTCAAAAAATTTATTCAATTTAATTAAATGTAGCAGTTTCTCATTTGAAATATTTTCTCAATTAAAATTAATACTTATTAAAAATATAGTAAAAGTAACAGAAATTTTATTAATCAAAGTTTATCGCACATTACATAATTAAAATATGACGATAAAAGTTTTTTTCAAAGAGAATGATCTATAACATTTTCTGAAACATCATTCTTTCTCTCTCAAGGGAAAAACAAACAAACAAAAAAATACAAGCTAAACTAAAGCAATTAGTCAACTAAACAATTATGTATCTGACTGCGATACGTTAAGAAAGAAAGATATCAATTTGGATCTTTAGAATAAATTAAATTTTAAAAACAATTCTACAGTAATTTTTTCTAACATATTGCTAAGCGGAAGAATGAAATATTCAGAATCTTCAGTGATTATGTGGAAAGAATAATTTAAATACTTTTCAAAATATTGAAGCAGAAAATTACTTCATGAATGAGTGTTAGATATTATATACTTTTAAAATTATATATGAGTGTTGGATATAATATTTTTTATTGCTTTTTAAGAGTGTAAAATTTTGTGTTGAGACTAAATAACTTAAATTCATATTAGAACTTGCATATAAATTCAAAAATATTGAAATAAAAATTTTGTGCAGTATTGCATGTTACCAAATAGATATTTTTGCAAGAATTTTCAATAAAATATCTTATTCGTTCACAATACATTTTTAATGGTTTCTCATGTACCAATTTAACTATAATTTGAGATAATTTAAATTAGTTTAAAATGTATGCCTTAAAAATATGAAAGAAACCATTTTTTTAATACGTTTTAAGTCTTTTCAGGTAAGAATTTTCTTATTACTATTGCGAGTACAAAGAGTTGAGAAATGTTAGTTGAAATTTGTATGATATTTAATAAATCTATCCAATTATTTGACATTTTAATTAAAGTTTATAAAGATGACGAAATAATTTTTTTGTTTATAAAAGTGTTGAAGTATTTTTCATATTTTTTTATTTATCAGTTTTTAAAAAAATCTTATTTGGAAATTTCAAAAACATGTATTTTATGGGTCACCTAACTTTTTAATCTTATAAAAAATCTATTTTCCTTTTCAGTAACTTATTAATCCTTCAAAAGTAGATTTCACAAATACAAAATTATTTTTTTATCGTTTCTATGAAAACAGTTTAATTTTCTTGAAAGGAATTTCGTTAAAAAAATTCAATAAATTCACTTTTCTCATCTGAAAATTCTTATTTCTGACGAATTTAATAAATTTTGAATAATATAAGCTAAATATTGTCAGTTTAAAACGATATAATCCTAATAGTTACTTACCAGAATTAATGTGGCTCCATATGCCATGATTGAAAATGCTGCTGTCTGATTTTCGTTATGCCCTTAGCAATGCTTTCTGTGGAATAACAGCAAATACAACCACTTGCAATCAGACTCTAAAAGCAACTGAACAGAATTTGGTGGTAAAGCTAAAAGAGCTGTCGAGTGCGAAATACAACTTGTTCCAAGGATCACTGGACCGTATCAGGCAAGAAATAAAAAAAGGAGTGCTGTTGCATACAGAAATACGGTCCAGTTCATGTCACAACAAGGATGTTTAACTATGAGAAGTGGGTCTAAAATACGTTTTTTTTATTCATTTCGCTTTATTTCTTCAGCAGATTAGTCTCAAACATCGGAAAGATTTGAACAGACTGATTTTAATAGAAATTTGACAAAAAGGGAAAAATTATTTTTCCTGAATAAAGACATTGATTCCAAATTTCTCGTTTTTGGAATGTAATCTGATGAAGAATGTATTATTTGAAAGATTAAAAAGTTAAAACTTTATAGTTTGTTTTAAATCTTGTATCTTCCCAAGACATAATACTCATAATTGATATTCAAGACATGTGTACGAGTGGCTTAAATAAAAAGTTTTCAGTGGAAAAAATGAATTTAAATTTAAAAACGATAATGGAATAATTTAGTCAGGTAATTATGAGTTATTAATTACTGTTCATTAAGTAAAGAAATTTCATTATCTAAAAGAGTAATTTAGAAAATAAGGTTAATTGCAACGATAAGCATTTAAAAAATTACATTAAACTTCTAAATGCACAACAATTTCTAACAAATGCCTTTAATATCTGAAAATTTTTTATTTAGAGGAAATAAATAATTTTTTTTATTTAAATATCTGAAATCTAAAAAATAAATCGCTTTTGTAATTTTAGGAAAGCGGGTTATTAAATATTCACATTTGCAAGTACATAAAATTCACATTTACATGTTATATAACTGAGAATTAATGCAAGAATGTTAATAATGAAATAAGGTTAATTGCAATGATAAACATTTTATCAATTACCTTAAACTTGTCAATGCTTAATAATTTCTATCACATGACTTTAATATCTGGAAAATTATTATTTAGAGCAAATATATAAAAAAATATTTACATCTCTGAAATCTAAAAAATAAAACAGCTTTTCTAATTTTAAGAAAGCGAATAATTAAAAATTCACATTTTTAAGTGCATATAATTCACATTTCATATTAATGTTCATATAAATGAGAATTAATGCTATAATGTTAATAATGAAATAAAGTTAATTGCAGTGATAAGCATTTTAACAATTACCTTCAACTTCTAAAGCTCAATCATTTCTAATAAATGTCTTTAATATCTGAAAAATTATTATTTAGGGCAAATCAATAAAATTAATTTATTCAAATCTCTGAAATCTAAAAAAATAAATTTCTCCTCTAATTTTATCAAAGCGAATTATTAAAAATTCAAATTTACAAGTACACATAATTTACATTTACATGTACTTATAAATGAGAATTACCTTCATTTAAACATAAAAAAAATGAATAAAAAATTATTTACTTAGAAAGTAAACTTAGGATTAATATGAGAATATCAATATTAAAATTTTATGTTTGTTAGTAATTTAGGTTTGCAAAAACTCTGGATGTAGTAATTAAAATTATTGCAATTTTCTTTCATACTATAAAAATCAATTTTATTTCTCTTTACAAAAATCATGCTATATTTTTTATTTAAAAAATAAAATTTTTAATTCACACGAAATTTAAAATCGCATATTGCTGCTTACACACTCATACTAAAATCGTATAATTTTCAAAATTAAATATTTGAAAATTGTTTGATTTCAATGACATAAAAATATCAAATACATAATATGCGTTACAGTGCAAGCAGAGCAATAAAAACATAAAATTACTTTGCAAAATTCAAAGGAATATTTTCTTTTTTATAATTTGTATGTTCCGCGTTATTTGTACAATTGAGAGACAGTCATCGGTACCTGAATTTCAGTCACATAATAAAAAATCACAAAAAAAAAAAAAAAAACATATTTTTCTTTATTGTTATGACATGGATGATTGAATGCTGTAATATGAAATGTAAGAACATTCTCTTCGATAGAAACTGTTCATTTAGTTTGTTTTGTATTATCTTATCTAATTTCAATAAATTGCTTGCAAGTTGTTTTGTTAGTTTAGTATAACATTTAGAGAAAAATAGCAGCAATTTTCTTCTACTTCCGGATTTTATAGAGTCATTTTATTTCATGAGAAAATCATAGACTTGGCGTTGAAGAGCTTGGAGATGGGTTTTAATAGTACAGGCACTAAATCTGACCTATTGTGCCAAAATTATGGCCAAAATATGGGTGCATAACATAAAATTATGATAAAAAATTGGAAATAAAATATAAAAGCACGGTCTATTATATTCTTGGCAATTTTTAAAATTTTATACACCGTTGTTCTTATTTATTTTAAAAATGGAATTCCAAAATGGATTCTTCCTTAATTTTCTAATTATTTAGAGATTTGGTTTCTGTAGTAGCATGATTCCTGGAAAATTAATTGTTATGTAATCAAATTATGCATCTGAATCTTTAACTAAATGTATAGGCATAACTCCAGCTGATGATGAATTTGTTTTGAAAAGTTTAGTTACAATATTTCCGAATATTTGTAACCACAAAATAAATTAATTGATAATTAGAAAGTGGAAAATAATAAGAAAAAATATACTGCGCTTTAGTCCATTAATATGCATGAGGATTTAAAAGCAGTTTTTATGAAATTCATGCGAGAATTCAAGATACATACTCATTGTTTCAGCACTTTTTAATGTTTTCAATGTATCAGTTGCAAATTTAAAGGATTCAATACTTAGAAAGTGGAAAATAATGAGTCAAAATATTCTGCTTTTTAGTATATTAGTAAACATGAGGATTTAAAAACTGTTTTTATGAAATTCATGTTAGAATTCAGGGTACATACTGATTCTTTCTGATTTTTTTAATATTTATAATGCACCAACAGCAAATTTTAATCGTAAACTGTTAAGTATTATTCAGACACTTTTTAATTACTTTCAAGGGGAATATATGATAAACATCTTTCCAATTATGCATGCATGTTGCATAAATTGGAGGCCTATATCTACTAACACATTAAATTATGAGATTTATTTTTGAAATTTAAATATTACATTCAAATACTTTAAAAAAAAGAAAATTGTTTACAAGAATCCTAAGATGCCATATTCATTTCCGGCCATTCATCTGTAGATAAAAGAAGTACAGAAACCATCCAATTCCAATGAACATTGGTTTCCTTAAAGTTTCGCTCTTGAAAAAGCACTTTCATAACGTAATAAATTCAGCATTTACTTCAATCGCTTCTGATACTTTTCAAAAAGTTTTTATTCTATTCTTCTTAATAGCCAGTATTTTCTCATACTAAATTTTGTTTGATACAAAAAAGACTATTATAATAGATAAGACATTAACATTAATCATAGCAAGTAGAAGAATAAGTTTATCACATGAAAGTTTTAAAAAATATTCACAGACATATTTATTATCTGTTTTTCAATTGAATGTTAAAAATAGATTGAGCGATTTCAAACGGTGAATTAATTCACTTTTGAGTAATTCTATAAAACATATCGACATATAAACAAAAGCAATTAATTTGAATTATATTTGGTAAATTGTATTGTATAAGAAACCAATCAGTTTTAAGTATTTTACTTTTGTTTGTTACAGAAAATGCTTTGAAAATGACGATTACTTAAATAAAAGGAATATAAAAACTAATTCTAACATAAATTACATATTTAATTTCGCATAATTTGAGTAGTAAAATAAAGACACGGTTACTTTTCATAGCCAGTATTAACTATTTCAAAAAATAATACGGAACTAAAATTTCAATAGGTATAATTTAAAAATTTGTAATCATTGTTTTGAAGAGACCATTTATCAATAGAAAAAAAAAATATAAAAAAATATGCTGAAGGGTTATAATGAAAAAAAAAAGACTTTGAAATTAGGCACTAAATACTGAATTAGAATCTTAAATTTATATGAATTTATTGCATATGATTTTTCAGAAAGATATTAAAGGAAATCAAGTAAATGATAACTCGTTATTAATGAACAACGCCGGAGTTGAATGATTCCTGAACCAGTTTATCATATTTTTGATTAATAAACTTTTGTGAGATTAAGAGATTTATTAAATCAGAAGTTCTAAAGATCTACTATTTAAAAATTACAATGAAATATAACATTTTTTGTTTTATAACTACTTTGGTTGAGCATCACAGTGACTAACATTTATCGTTCGACTGCTTTTTTGTTCTAAGATTGTTTGATTGTTACAATGATGTGTAATCTTTATTGTTCAACAGCATTATTGTTTCATATATAAGGCTTCTTGTTTTAAATTTTTTAATATATATTCCTTTAAATCATAGCCAGGTGACTTCTAAGCATTTGAATATTACTCTATACTTACAACTGGATAAAAAAGAGTAATATATATTGCTTAAAATGTTAATATGTCAAAAAATATGAGTCACAAATAGAAGTGGAAGATCTTAAAATAATTTATCATTGTATTGTTTAAATAAAGAAAAAAAATATCTTTAAATCAATAAATGCATTGCGTAATTGTTATTATTCATATTGTGAAATTTAAATAATTAAATATCCCCAGGTTCTATTATTCGTATTTAATGAATAAACTAGCATTAAAAAATCTCACTCTCCAGCTTAAAAGACTGGATATTATTGTTTCATTGTGTTATAAAATTTTGAATGCTATTATTTTGGATTTTAGATCATTTTTATTCAATCCCCAGGAAAATATTGCTCATATTCCTGAAAGCAACTCCTTATTGACCTGAATTATCAAATTCAAAACATAATAAAGCTTGCTATTTTTAATCATAGAATAATTGAATTATTTTTGTTTAAAATATTATTGTACCAGACATGTTTTAAAAATTTTATCTTATAAGTTCAGGTGGTAGTATAATAACTCAGACATTGTAAAATTCAAAAGACACATATTTTGACTCCTGCAACAAAAAATTAAATTCCGTAATCTTGTAGAACTATTTCTTGTCTACCTCTAATATCTTTGAGATTAACTATTTGGCTACGTTATATATTAATGGATAACTTATGTGATGATTGTTTATAATGTAATTGACCTTCTATACAATGAAGATTTAATGGAGATTAATAATTCATATTTTGTTTTGTACTTGTGCGAAGTAAAAGTTTGATGTTATTGAATAGTGTGGCATAATGATACTGTAAAAATAAATATATTTTTAACTCATTTGTGCACAGAAATGTTTTTAATGAAATGTGTTGCATATAATTAATTCATCTTACATAATTCATTCCAATAATATTTTTAAATGCATATTTAGAGGTTCATAATAGTTTAAATTTTCTTATATGCTTTTAGATTTTTAAAATTGATTTCTATAAATAGGTTTATATTAACAATTCAGAATGATTCCATCAAATGCTTTAAAAATAACTTTGAGCTAATAGCTACTAAATATAGCTGTTAAATAAAGATTATTAGACAAACTTAAATAAAGATTATTAGACAAACATGGCGCCGGGAGACTACAATTATTATTTACCTTTAATACGTTAGCTTTGTGTTTTTAAAAAGCGGCAAACACAATCGATAGCTTAAAATTTCCTTGCCTGCTGCTGGTATGTTCTTTCCTTTTTGTTTCTTCTTTAGTGGTTTAAGTGTTTTAGTGTTTATTGCTATTTTGTTATTGTATTTTTACTTATTAGTGGTTATTTTCTTCTAATTTGTTGTTTTGTATTGTCCTTTCTATTAAAATGGTAAATCTCTTAGGCCTAATTTCAGGGATTTTCGGGTCACGAGGAATCATTATTAGACTTTCATGTTTGTATTCCCTCACAGAAAAAAAAATCCCTTTTTTTGAATCCCTGCCAGAGGGTGACCCTTGAAAAAATCTTCAGGCCGGATTCTTTTTTTATTTGGTTTATTTGATTTTCCTATTAACTTGATTTTAATATTTTTGTTTCAATTCATCTGTGTTTTAGAAGTAGCTGCATTTGCGCTCTCTAAATATTATGATGTTTTTCCTGTTCATTTTTTTGGTTTTAGTTTGAGTAAGAAATGATTTTTAGTTGCGATTCCAAAATTATTTCGTTTCGTTTTCATTTTGGTTTCGTTTTCCATATATTTCTTACTTTAGATTGATTATATATAGATATATACATAAAGCAAAGCCGTATCTTAATATAAAACTTGATTGAGGTCGTTTGAGCCGTTTCCGAGTTGCACGAAATAAATTCATACATATACAAACAGTGCTCGTTTAAAGTTATAAAATTAATTTGAAATTAATTTTTTACCACATAAAAATGAATTATTTTCCAATGAAAAAAAATTCAGGATATATTTTTTAGAAGGCCAATCATGATTAACTAAGAGAAACAAAAACAACAACAGCAATAATTGTATAATTTAACTGTTAAATGTAAACAACAACCACAACGATTTTTTAGTCAGTTTAGGCCAATTCAGAATTCAATATCTATACCTAAAAACTTTTAGAATTTGAAATTAGAAAGAATAATTTTTATAAATTATTAAAATAATTCAATTTCTGTGAATTTAAAAAAAATGTAATTTATAGTGAAAGAATTAAAACTTTATAATTCTTTTTGTCTTTTCCTTCATCGAAATGCGAAATAATCAAGAAATAAAAAGCAATTTTAGAAAAAGAGAACGAAAACATTTGGTTTTTTGAAAAAATGTATCGCAAAGTTATTTATAACTCGAAATTTTATTCTACTTATAGAATTTTTCCCTAGGATTTCCAATGCTTCAATCAAATTTCTTTAAACCAAATATTCCTTTTCCTTTCTAACTAAACCTATTTATAAAAAGAATTATGTTACATCTGATCACTTATGAATAAAAATATGTAATTTTTAGTAAAATAATTCAAATTTTATAAATCTTTTTTGGCTTTTACATCATTAAGATGCGGAATAATCAAGAAATACAAATCAATTTTGAAAAAAAAATGAAGATATTTTGTCTTTTGAAAAAAAAATTAATTAATAGCAGATTTATTTATAACTCGGAATTTTATCCGTTTTATGGAATTTTTAGTTAGGAATCCCAATGTTTCAGTCAAATTTCTTTAAACCAATTATTCCTTTTCCTTTCCATTCATAAAATAATTCTGCTGCATCTCATTATTTATAAATACAACAGATTCATTAAATTGTTACGGCTAAATATTGTTAGATCGTTAATTGTTTATCTTTCTTTACCATTAAGGGCAGAATACCTTTGTCATTCATTTACAGGAAGCAGAATGGAGCTTTCATCAACCGTAAAAGGGTTGTCAACCGCAACTCCGGTAACAAATAAAATTGGAAAGGTTATTGAACTCGATGTGTATTTTTTCTTTCTAAAAACTCGAAATTACATCGAGAAATATAGTAAACTCTTTTCTGCGAAGACTTCTTGTTGAATCAACAACCAAAACTTTAAAGGTCAGGAATTGAGAGAACACGAGTCTAGGTTTCGTAAGTAAAAAAAAAAAAAAAAAAAAAAAAAACAGAAAATGGAAGCCAGAAAACATTTTTAGATGCTAAAAAGATTCATTAAGAATGAAGTTCATTTATTTGTTTTTGCTGTCAATTCTGCTAAAATTTACTCTTTACAATACCATGATATAACGCTAGAAATGACGTTTCACAGTTTGAATCTAAATGTTAATAATTTATATAAACTCTAAAATTCGTAAAACCAATTCTAAATGTGACTTTAAGTTATCAGAAGTGAATTTTAAACTTCCTATGGAAACATGTTTTTAACTTATTTTTTGTTAAGAACTATTTGGTTACGACTCTAATCTAATTTTTTTTATAAAGATATTTTTTAAAACTATTTTTACGGGATTTCGAAAGGGTCTTTAATAATTCCTTTTATAAAACCGTTGGTAAATAGAATTCTTATTTTAAGTCACTTTTATGTTATTACTTTGGTTCATTATATTTTAAAATTAAGATAAGTGCAGAGCATTGTACGCTAATTTTTCTTCACAATATTAGAAAAGAATATATCTTCATTTAAATGTTTCAAAATGCAGGGAAAATAATTTTATTCCAGTTGTAATTGTATTGATTATGAACAAAAATAGGAAATAACTGTATGAAGGATAACTTCAATTTCGTAGAATTGAGTGCTTTACTATAATAGTAATATTAGAAATAGATTTATTTAAAAGCATTATTGTTATTGGCATTGACTTACAATTAAAATTTCGCGTAATGTTTTTGCATCTCCAAAACAAATGAGCAGATTTTTCACTTCGTATATGATTTAACATAGATTGTATTTTTTTTCAAAGCACTATGTATGCATTTATGTGTGAATAAAGCGTTTTTCGAATTTTTGACAAAAGAATTGATTATGTTAACATTTTGAAACGTAGTTTATCATAATTCATTTACCAAAATTTATTAATACAAGGGTTGAAAATTTAATAGTTACAAACATACAATTGCAGTCAATGCAATATTAAAACTGATGAATTCATCGGCGTTAATTACAATTTTTGTATAACGATAAAGAAGTAGTAAAATACTTAAAGAAATAGGAGTACTTCCAATGGATCAAACAAGGCATTTTTTTTAATTACAATCAAATCATTACAACAGCGGCATAAATTCATGCACAGTGGTTACTAGCTCCAACGGGATAAAAAACCATCATGCGACAATATCGAACTATTACAGAGACTCTTAACCCTTTTTAGACCGACGGGGCATTTAAAAACATTTAAACCAATGAGAATTTTATCAAATCGGTCTCGAAAGGGTTAAACGATAGACTGCATCATATAAATAATTAAACTGCTTCAATACTGCTTATGCATATTTTACGATTTTTTTTATCTCTGGAAACTAGTTTTATAAATCCTGGTAACTTTACCGAAGGAATATAAACGTTTAAATTTCGTAACAATGTAGTATTGGTTATAATTATATGATCCAGCATTAAATTTCAAATTTAATATTAGCATCATACAATTACAAACTTTATTATACATTCTAATTAAAACATATTATTTAACTCTTTCTCTTAATATTATTTCAAATTAAAATCAAATATAAGAAATAAGGAAACTTACGTTATTCCCATTGTTTCTCTAAAAGCAACTACAACAACAACCCACAGAATGAAACAAAAAACGAATTTTCTTCTGGAGCGAAAAATAACATTATTATTATAAGGTTATATTATTTTTTAAAAATAAGGACATGCATTTATTAATGAATCATTAATATGGAATTATAGAGAGACATCTTTTATGTTGTATTAAATTTTTAAAATCATTTTCTAAGATATTTCCGTTCAGAGAAAATAACGTTAACTGAGTAAAAATTTTCTTCTCATGTTAACATGGCAGTTCTCTTAAACTAGGAATATTTAGCAAAACATGATTCAAATTAATCAGAATAAGTTTAGAAATAAAATTATGATTTACAGAAATATGTTTTCTATGCATGGGTTTCATATTTTTCGTTATCAAACATTAATATTTTAAAGAGATTATTCCTATTAAAATAGTTCACTATTTATCAAACAATTTTTCATTCCATTTTTGTCATAAAATGCATTTTGATCTTAAGCATAATACTGAATGAGTGTAAATTCAATTTTTATTATCATAACTAATTTATAGGATATCATGTGAGGTAATGCTTTAAGACATATTTTCGTATTGATTGAACTATTAAGCAGAATAATTAATTTATCAGTTTTAAGCAGAATAATTAATTT
>JAPMOR010079883.1:102498-151069 GCA_026543865.1 Argiope aurantia | reverse complement strand
TTAAGCAGAATAATTAATTTATCAGTTTTAAGCAGAATAATTAATTTATCAGTTTTAAGCAGAATAATTAATTTATCAATAATAATTTTTCAGTTTTAAGCAGAATAATTAATTTATCAATAATAATTTTTCAGTTTTAAGCAGAATAATTAATAATTAGAATAAAATTGTAAAATTATGCTTCAGTTTTTTCGCAACAACGTTAACAAAGAATAATCAGAATTACTATACATAAATAATTTCTGTCTTTAAATGGAGAGAATTTAGTATTAAGAGTTGAAAGCAATATTATATATATCGTGACATATTATGTATACAAATATGAAATCTTGGCAGGAAGTTCTATTCAATTGTAGGGTATTGTTCTAGAATTTTTCCTTCCATTCAGTAAGAAGCGAAAGTAAATATTAGCATCTAAGGAATAAAACGTCTGGATTGAGCGTTTAGTAAACAGCATTTGAAATTTCTCTCAAACGAAAAAAATAATCTTATGATAATAGTTTCTATCGCATGCAAAGCGTGATGTTTATTTTTCAATCATATAAATGTATTGCATTATTGTTGTCAGATTTAAATGACTTTTAAAATTCATACATGTGAATGAAGTATTAAATGATGTAGTTCAAGAAATACATAATTTTCTTCCTGCATCATATTACTTTAGTCACTTTTTTATTCATTTACTGGAAGTTACAGCAGTTTTGTGACTAGAATCTAAAATTTACGAGAATTATATTTCTAATTTAAGTATTTTTAATACCTTATTTTAATCGACTGATTAAAATAATAATAATCTTTCTTTCTTTTTTTTTTTTTCAAAAAAGTTCCACACGTTTCATAAGCTGGAAATAAAATATATAGTTCTAAGTTTAAGCATCTTTAGTTATTTCCGTATGTGTGTGAAGACTTAAAACAAGTTCTTGCTATTCAGAATGAATGCGATTATAGGTCACAGACATGGGTTTATAAGAGAATTAATAAAATAGAAAGAATTTTGAGTTAAATCCTACAGAGTTTGATTCGCCATGCGTAGAAAGAATTAAAAAAAAGGAATATTTATTTTAAATTACTTGTTCTAATCAATAAAAGAAAATAAACTCATCAAAAGTTAATTCATGCATGAAATTATTGGTGAAACAATCTTATGATTAACTTTAAATACAAGCAACAATCACATGTCAAAATTGTTTTCATGAATGATTCAAGTAATAAACTTAGATTTAAATGTTTGAGTGCTGCGGAAATTTCTCCAGCCCATTGAAGGCTATGTCCAAATTTTCTACATGTGTTCAGGAGTGCTATGATGATACTTATAATTACTTATTACGACGTTTAACTTTTTTTCTGATAAAACTATTTAACAATAACATTCTTCTGGCAGGAATAAATTTTATATAAATGAACTAACTCAGAATTACTGAGTTAACTTGACTATCTTCTTTTATATTTAAATTAACTTGATCTTCTATCTTTTTCAGCAATGAACAGAAAGGGATCAGAGATTTGAACTTATTATCAAATATATAAAAATGAAATTTTGTTTGTTCGAACCGTATGCCTTGCCGTACCTTTCACCTAAGTGCGAAGAAAATTTGTCAACTTATTGCTTGCACTTTCGCGAAAGTTATATTTTAAAATTTCATTTGACAAAAGGCAAACTGTAAACGGTAAATGACACATGTCATTCGGAGTTAATCGCACATATATCAAACAAAATAAAATTATTACGATTGATGCCAGTCAATGTGAGTAAAATAAAATCGAAAATATTTAGCTTAAGCTCTAATTTTTTTTCTTCTCATTAATGAATAGTTATCTATACAGGATGTTGTCATTCCGCTTGCACAATATTTTGTCTTTGGCAAACCGCACATATTATTCAGAGTTTATCTCACACATACAAAATAGAATTATTATTATCAAGGCCGATCAAGTTAAGTTATATGTAATGAAAATTTTCCGATGCAAACAGTAATTTTCCTATTTATTTAGTGAATTTACAAACGATATTCGGTTATACCAGTGTATATCGTGGTGATTGCTTCGATAAAAAATATGTCCCCAAACGTTCGTCAATAGATGTATCTACCAGGGCAGCAAGTAGAAGTAAGCCGATTCGTATTTTTTAAACAAACGAGGAACGACAAGCGAGCAATAAAGCAGATCGTTTATGAATTGCAAATTAGCGTTCTTCAGAATCTCAAGATGAACAAGCGGCAAGAATCGAAAGAGAACGTTTATATGCTATTTAATCACGCGCATCAGAATCAAAAGATCAATACTCGGCAAAAAGCGAGGCAACTATTCTTAAAGGAAAGTCGATTGGAGAAGATGTGCTCATTCTACGCATTCTCATTATTCCCACCGACATACCTTTTGATCTCAAACGACTGCAATTCCCCATTCAACTTGCATTCTGGATGACCATCAACAAGACACAAGGTTAATCACTTCAAGTGCACGGATTGAACCTAGAAATTTTCACATGGCCCGCTGTATGCTAGATGCTTACGAGTCGGACAGCCAAGAAATTAATTTGTTTTTGCTGAAGACGGGGAAAAAATGTCTACCCTAAAGCACTTGAATAATAAAATAAAAAATATAGAATAAATAGTATTTGCACTTCTCCTTTATATATCATTAAATTTCATTGAGCGTATTCATTACCGATAAGAAAATAAATATCATTCTTTCTATCATTTCTAATTAAGCAAGACAGCTATTTTAAATTTCAAACGATATTTCCAAAATTATTTCCGCCAGGTACCAGCTAGTAACTGAAATGAATATTAACTGAGCAAACGGATATCAATAAAATAATTTGTAGGCAGTTTATTCAAAGTTTCAAACAAAAGTTTTCTACGATATACTCGGACTAAAATTTTTAACAATTAGAATTTGTATTGAGTTCAGATTTTACCTTTGAGAATTTAAACAAATAAAAATTCGTATTAGTTTCTTTCATCAGTTAAGAAATGCATATTCGTATTAGTTATTACCTTTTTTCAGTATTCATTTCTTCATACAGGTGATATGAACTTTTGAAAATATAACAACATCGGATTATAAATTTTATAATGTTTATTACTTTTGTTGCGAATTTATTGTATCAGGTATTACTGTATTATGAATTATAAAGGTCAATTTCTATACCACCAGCGGTTGAAGTAAAAACTGAAGCAAAACAAATCATCTTGTTATCCAAGGGTAATTTATCACTAATTGAATTCCTCTAAAAGAGAATGCATTAAATTGATTCTTTTCTCTGACCAAATCAATTCAGGAAGCTAAAATGACCTTTCATGACAGTTTTTTTCAGATGCTGTTATTTAGTTATGTTTGAAGATGAACTTCTTTCTTAATTGATATGAACGTTTTTCACAGAGAAATCAAGTTCCGCATGAAGAAGAGAGTTTCGTATCCCAAAAGAAGAAATGTAAATGAAATGGCTCACTAGCAGGATGATTCAGTTTGAGATTCGGGTGTGTATTTTATTGTCAGTTGTTTCTTCAACGATATGCTCTACTGTTTATAGCTTCTGCAATAACATAAATCAGTTGTGACTTGCTTGAGATTTTATTTGATACTTACTCTTTTTTATTTCTCGTTCTTGTACCAGAATTTAATTACAAAAATAATGTTTTATAGGGAAGCGTTATGTTCATATAAATAGTTTTTCAAAAATAGATGCATACACAAGATATTTATAAATGTATCCATTTCTTTTGCTTAAGCACTTATGCATTGAATGATAATAAATTAACTCTTTAAATTATACAACTCTAATTTTTTTATGAGCTGACTAGTATTTTGAGAACGAGAGGCAATAAATTAATTTGATTTTCATGATTTAACCATCAAGTTTTGTTTAAAATACATAAATTTTCATTTGATGAATACTTTTGTCAATAAATTTTTACATGAGAGATATCACCATAAAGACAGGAATTCATCATGAGAATGCATATGGAACATATATTAACAAAATGCAATTTCCATTGTCAGTTTTCAAATAAATCGTTTGCATTTCTAAGATTATGTGCCTTTATATAATAGATATTCTATTTTGAATAATCTTTTTAGCTGCACATTCGGCACCAGGAATGGCATGATATATGGTGAAAAAAATTAAGCTAGCATTTATTATTTACACTTTTATTATATTTAATTATAATTAATTAATATATAATTATACTTTTGAGAAAATTACATTAATTTTAAAATAATGTAACCAAAATTCTTTTTTGAAATTATACTGCATTTTATATGCAAATTTTAAGAAAAATCAAAAGTTTTAAAGGAATTTTTAAAAAATATATTCAGAAATATAGTAAAAAAATCAATTATATAATAACCAACACATTTTTAATTTATGCATGGGAAACAAAAATAATGATGTACAAAAATTTGAAAAAAATATTTTTATTACTTCAGAAATAATTTGGAAAGGAATACCACATTAGTAATAAAAACTGATTTATTAATTACATGGATTTTAGATGGAAAATTTATCAGAAAATGTACCATATGTACAAATGATATTTCCCAGGTGAATTTTCTTTTTATAAATAATAACTCATTCTTTTAATATTAATAATTTTAATCAATTTTATTTACAAAATAGGATACTTTAAAGGCGTGCTTTAAATATCTTTTGCATTTAAAATATAATAGTAGGAGGATTAATACCTGTGTGTTTATACTTTCTGAATTATTTAAATTATTAATTGAGGAAAATGGATTTGGAATAAACATCAAAATATTTTTCTTATAAAAGTTATCAAAGTATTTTCTTTCTTTATTAAAATAAAGAAATATATTAATGATTTCAATAGGAAATACAAGACAACAAGGCGTCATATTTCTAAATTTAAATTTATGAGATATGAGGTATAAATGATTTATTTAGATACGAAACATAAATGATTTATTTGTTGCAGTAATTAATAAATAACAAAATAATTAGATGGAATTCTCAAAGAAATATATGCTGAATGTAAAAGATTGCATAAATTGCTTCTTTTTAATAAAAAAATTTAACTTTTTAGTTAAAATTTGATTTTCTTTGCTCAAAAGATTCATAGGTTTGATTAAAGTCTTTAAAACTTTATTATTATTCTTTTATTAATATTTTTATTATTACTTTATTATTATTATTTATTTATTTGTCATAACGACAAGATAAATATCTTTATTGTAAAATTTAATAATATTTTGCCCTTTAAGATTTGCACGCGCCGTAGTTTTAACACTTACTTGCAAAATATTTAAATATAGGAAATTTAAATGTTGTTAAATTCATTTAAATTCATTGTTAAAAAGCTATTTTTACTTGCATATTATAAAATAGCTCCACGAAAGTGATGAAAAATTTTAAATAAAAATTTTAAATAAAAATTATTTTTATATTTTCGATGATATGAAAAAGACATTTGAGATTCATGCCTTGTTACTGCTAAATTCATTAGTAATTTAGCAGTAACAAAGACATATAATTTTTTTTTGCAGTACTCATATAAATTATTAGTTAATTAAATTTAAAAAAAAACGGGGTTTGGCTTCTCTGTTCAAGCATTCGAAAAAGTATTATTATTATTTTTTATTTTGAACTTGCAGAGCTCACATCTTTTTCAGATTTAAGGTGGGAAGAGCGGTGATGCGCTACAAATAATCATCACTGTCAGGAAACCAAATGAAGCGTAAAAAGAATAAAAATATATATAATTATTAAAAGATCAATGAACGTCAGTCATGGCTAATCATGAATATTGAAGATATCAAAGCTTTTACAGCTTAGTGGGAACCATATTATTTAATTTTTGAAACTATGATTACAGAATGAGGGAAAAAATTTTAAATCACCGAATGTTTCTTCATTGTTTATATTGCTAATACTACTACCATACGCCATGCCACATCCTCATTCCTAAACCGGTAATCTTTCCTAATTGGCTTGGAATGGATGTAAATGAAAAAAGAAGATATGATGATATTAATGTTTTGAATTTCATCATTATTTTTGTCTAATCTAAGAGTGTAATAATTTTTTAATATAAATCTGAAATTACCATATCTCTACCAATAAGAAGGAAGAATGTGCATTTCTCACTAATGTAAAAGATATTCTGCTTAGTCTAGAGCTACCAGATATGATACAGGTATAATCTAAAGGTGGGAATGCTCCCTAATGAGTTTTTTTAAATTAATGAATTAATTTTTTTTAAGATTTTGGTTTTCCTCCGCAAGAACTGTAGAAAATATAAATTGCATAAAACTATAAATTTTAACAAATTTTAAAAATTGTCATAATACTAATGCAACATTTTCATTATTAAGTTCTTTTTTTCAAAGAAATACAAAGCAGTTCATAGCTTTATCAAATATTTAAAGGCGTGATTTTTTTCCAACACTGAAAACTAAGACGGAGAATTTTTTCAAAAATCAGAGGATTACCACAATGAGCAATTAAAAATAGATTGTCACAAAGCTTCATTTTCTTATGCTACTATGATGATGTCATGGCACTAGACTA
This sequence comes from Argiope aurantia, assembly GCA_026543865.1. Lineage (NCBI taxonomy): Eukaryota > Metazoa > Arthropoda > Arachnida > Araneae > Araneidae > Argiope > Argiope aurantia. The sequence goes on along the minus strand of JAPMOR010079883.1, from coordinate 144,537 downwards.
TATTAGGATGATTCATACACACAATAATCAAAACGTGGATAAATATATTAAAAAAATATGGTTTGTATGACTTTTACAGTTTAAAGATTAAAAATATATTATTGAATGGTATCATGCATATCATGTCGTGAATAAGAGAATTAAATTAAATTCAAAATTGCTAGTATATAATTTGTGCAAGATTAAAAAAATCATTTGATTTGAATATTATTGTTGATAAAAAAAACAGTCATAACAATTTAAAGATTAAAAATATATTATTGAATGGTATCATGAATATCATGTCCTGAATAAGAGAATTAAATTAAATTCAAAACTGCTAGTATATAATTTGTGCAAGATTTAAAAAAATCATTTGATTTGAGTATTAGTGTTGATAAAAAACACACAGTTATAACAGATATTTCGATCAAAAATACATCTTATTATTGGATATAACTTAGAATTAACTTATCAAAAATGGTATATATTGAATTATTTTTCCTATGTTATGTTCTTTATAATAATAAATCGATTGTTTTTGTATTTTTCGCAAATATTTCTTTTAATATTTTATCTGTGTTACAAGTGTTTAACTTTTAAATGATAAACATAAAATAACATTAAGATATATAAAAACTATTAAACTTGGAAATAAAGCTTAATATGTATAAAAATAGAACTCAAATTATAAAAATACTGTGAGATCCATTACATTTGGCCTTCAAAGGCAAGAAAATAAAAATGTAAATTTTCAAGCAGCTCATTTTAAGTTGTTATTCTTCAAAAAAGCATATTTTGTATTCGATTACGGAAAGAATGATGGGCAAAATGTGTTTAAATTACTTTTTATATTTCAAGATTATCTGTTAATAGCAAAAAAAGGGGAAAAAATGCCATTTGCATTTTACGAATTTTTGAATGATTGCTTCGACGGTTGATGGTCTCATTTATTTCTTTTGCAATCATAAGTATTGGATAAAAAGTAATTTCGCCTGATTTCCAAAAATACGTCTTTCATTTTTTTTTTAGTACTTTGGCAATTCAATTGAGTGTCTTTTCTTTGCATTAGATTTGGCAAATAACGTGTTTTCTCATACAGACATTGCTGACGATAAAATTAATAATGCTAAACAAAAAGTGTAACTTAAATCGTATGGGAATGGGGTCAAAATGCATGCAAAAATGCATGTACAGCAATTTTAGAATATGATATTGAAAAAAAAAGGATTCAATGTTATATTGGCACTATTAAAGAATTATTAAAGTAGTGTAGCAGATATCGGCTGAATCAGGAGGAAGTGGTTTTTTCAAAACTTCCTAGCATGCTCTCTAATAAAGACCTTAATTCTACCCCCCCCCCCCTTTAAAATACGAATCTTTCTAAGAGTGTGAATGCCTTGCATAGCATTGGCGAGCAATAGTTGAATATATATATTTGACGTGAATTTAACTTTTAAAATGAATTTATTGTGCAATTTTTCTGGCGATAAATCTCCGGCATTTAGCATTAAAATTTCATCACATATAAAAAATAACCGAAAATCGAATTTTTATTTCAGACACACTGTTTCCAGCCATTTAAGACCAAAATTTGACATTTATAATTTCATAAATTTAAATTATTGCGCTTTTAGATTATCGCATTCATGTTCGTGAAAACACAAACCTGAGGAAAGCCAACTCCTTGATTGATTTGGCTTCAAATTTGATAGGTATATACATTTTAAAAGTAAATTGGTGTACCAAATGATAATTTTGTAATTACCATGTTAATTTACATTTGGATACCTGAACAAACAGATTTGCTCCTAATAAATATCGCTTCAAATGTGATAGACATTCATAAATTTGGTGTAAAGACCCTATTCGAAATTTCGCCAAAATAGTTCAAGGCGTTTTTGTTCCAGAGAGTCCGGCCAGACAGAAAGGACAGACATAATCGCGAAAGTGTGTTTTCCGACTCAGAAAATTCGAAAACAAAATATGTCAAAATCTTGAGCTCGAATCTTTTAAAAATTATAATATTTTCATTACTTCGTACATAAATTTTTTAAAAAAAAAAGACGCTCTTGTTTTGTAAAAATTTATAAACTAAAACGTTTTGGAAAACAAAATTAGTTAAAAATTAGCTATTTTTAATATTAATTAATTTTAATTTTAATCAAAAATTAATTAACTTTATAATCTTTGATGGTAGTTACATTTTTGTCTGTTATTTTGAGTAGAAATTTAGAAAAATCGTAAAGAAAAAGCCCCAAATATTTTGTATACATATTCTTGAAGAAGGAAGAAAGATCTGAGGATGTCTTTTTAATTCTAGAATGAACCTTTTTTCAAGCCATAGAAAGTTTATAATTTTAATTGCAAATATCTTAGAAAATTTCATAGATAATTCCATAAAACCTTTCATGAGCTTTTATTACATTTTTCTGATAGAAATTTTTGGCCGATAACCTATATATTTAAAATTATTGTTTTTAACTTTTTAGTTCGCTACTAGATGGAGTTATAACATGTCTTAATAAATTCTGCATAGTCAATTTTTTACAGGCGCATATTACTATTCTGCATATACGAGACGTGGTTTTTAATTTAAAGGTCTTAAAAGGCTTATACTAATTACCTTGTAAATAAGTATCATTAAAAAGGATTTTTTAAAAACATTTGAAACAGTATAAAAATCATTTTATCTTTAAATGATAAAAATTCTATTTAAAATTTTAAAAAATGTGCGCCAATTCCACATTCTAAAATACATTTGTACTATATTTGATATGTCTAGTTCAAACTTTACTATTCCGTATATATATATATATATGATTGATCAGAAAAATAAAACGAATTTTCTAGTTTAGTTTAAAAATATCATATTAGTAGGAATAAAATAATGTTAAAAAAGTCATCTTTCGTGAAATTTTTTTTAACATTAAAGATATTAATGTTTAAATCAAAAATATCACACACACACACACAATATGATGCCTAAAGCGAATGACTATACTGACCCCAAGAGTGCCAAAGACTTCAATGCTCACCAGCCGCTTAATAAGCTACTGTCTGATTTCAACATTTAAAATTGCAGAATAATGATTTAGAGATGCAATTCAATTAATTGTCCCCGAGTGTGTGTCTGTTTCAGAAAGATATACCCTTTTTCTGGTGTGATCACTGGTAGACGTAAGAGAATCTCGGTTATTTCATCTTGATTAATTTTTCACAAAAATAAAACGAATTTTTTAGTTTAGTTTAAATATAACATATTAGTAGGAATAAAATAATGTTAAAAATGTCATCTTTCGTGAAATTTTTTTAACATTAAAGATATTAAAGTTTAAATTGAAAAAAATCATTTATTTGAAAAGGATGAAAAAAAAATTATTTTCAAATAAGGAAAATTTTTTAAAAATATATTCATTGGAAATTTTTAAAATTTCCTTTAATAGATAATTCTTTCTAAAGTACTTTTTATTGACAATATGTTAGCATGCTCACTCAGTAATTCTTGGAAAACTTCTTAATTCCACAAATTTTAACAATATTCGCAATGAAAAGTAAATAAATCATTTCACTTATGTTAGCGTTAGTAGATGGCGGCACGTACAGTATAGGAAAAATGGTGCCTAGAATTCTACCTTGTAATTCTTAAACAAGTCATTTCTTTTTAAATTTTAATTTCTGTATTATTTAGGAATGCTAGCAAGTTTTGTAGGGCTAGTATTTAATCTAGATTGCAAATACCATTCAGAATTGTTAATATCTGCTATTTGTTATTATAATAGACATGATAATATTTTTTTCATAATGAAGTAATAAATAGTTGTGATTATAAGTTTTGTAATCATTGTCTATTTTAAAAATAAGGGAAAATGCATTATTCGAGAGATTTATTTAATTTTATAAGAGTAGAAATAATGAAATTTCTGAGTTTTAAACTACATTAATCCCATTCTGAATTTTTTAAATTTTTTTTATTAATATCATCAGTTGGATAATAATATAGTTTTTGCAAATAAAAATTCTTAAGAGTAAAATATCCACACACACACAAAAAAAACATCATGAATTTGAAAATTAAATTAAAATTTTAATGCCTTGCTCCAAATAAATATGCGGAAATTGACACATTTTCCAAGTAAGTTGAAGATAATTCATAATAGTTTCTAGGAGAATATTAAAAAAAAAAATAGATATCCGAATATTCAAACGTTTTACGCTGAAATTTTTAATCGAAAATTGTGAATTGTGCTTTATATTCACTTATTAATTAAAAATTCACCGAATAAATGTGTCTGTATAAAAGGAATGGCGATAATTAAAATTTAAGACATTCTAATTAGAACTTTAATTGTTGATATACATAATTCCAAGTCATTGAAATTTATTTTATTTATGATCTAAATTTGACCTCTTCATATATTGTACTACATTTTTGAAATTTTTGGAATATGTCAAAAGAATTTGACATATTCCAAATTGACATATTCAGTCAAAATTTCTGTAGAGCGTAATCCGTTATGCGGTTACGAAATTTTACATTTCCAAAATTGCAAGCGTTTAAACCATTCAAAACAGTTTTCAGAAAATAAGATGCAAATGTAAAGAAAATGCATAAAATAATTTGTATAAAGTATTAAAAATATTTAACATAAGTTTTATAGGATGCCGAATTTTCGTATTGAACGTATAATTATTGCGAACTAGTTTCATTTCAAAATAATTGGGAAAAATAAAAATAATTGCATAATAATTTATTATTTAGATAAAAATTTATAGTTGCAATATTATTTTATTTTTTACTATTTTTTTTTAATCCAAGTGTTACTTTTTCGTTTTAAAGCATAAAAAAATGAACAAGCCAATGAAAATTTTTTGGCCTGCTAATAACTAAGCAAATAAACATTATTAAAATACAAATGATAAAATCCTTACGATTCCCTTCAAAGCTGAAACTGATGACTGAATCTCAGATATGGATTCATATCATTAATATTAAGGGATCTAAAATCCTTTATTTCCTCTGAATAAAGTGCCAGATAGAATCATAATTTGACTATATCAATCAATCAATTTATAATTATATTGTGGACATATTAAAATATTGCATTGCTTTCTGGAACGCACTTCTATATAAAATTTCAGAACTTTATAACTTAATAGAGTGAATTATGGTTTCTTTTTTTACAATTTTGAAACAAATATGAATTTTTACTTTTTTAAATATAATCTTGGATCAAATTGAAAATATTATCTTTATAGTAATTTATTTAATGTTCTTTTATTATTTACTGATGTTGGGATTTGATTCCAAATAGTTCATTAGATTTGAAAAATTATTATATTGTATATTTAATAACTTCATTTTTCTTAAAAGAAATAAAAACGTATTTAATATTTTGAAAGGACATTATTCATTGAAACTTTCATTTCCCAGAAATTCTTTTAGATGACAATTATATTCTTTTCAAAATTTTATGTTAAAATATATATTTTCTAGCATTAATAAAAATCCCCAAAATTAATTTTTAATAAACTTTTATTCTTTATATCTCAGAAATTATTATTCTTTCAACAATGTTTTTTGTTTGTTTAAAGAGAATCTAACAAACGTTTCATTCATAATTTTTGATATGACAGCTAGTTAAAAAAATTTCCTGGACAAAAATTTATTAAATTTATTTTGTTAATTGTCTTCCTAGAATTATAGAAATATTTATTTTCATTCTTTTCTGCAAATATTTATATATATAGATATAGATATATATAAATATAGAAATTTTGTTTAAACTCCCCCAAGCAATACACAAAAAAATAAAATAAATACACTAAACTTTATAGACTTCATTGACTAATGATTCCTGGAAAATTATAAAGGAAGTTTTATTATATAAACTAGTTTTGAAACTTTATTAATTCTGATTATGCATATGCATACGAGTAAATGAGAATTTCTAGTATTCAGTGTTAACATCAATTAACATTACAGTATGTGTAGACGTTTTTTTTTCTTCAATTTTTTTCTTCATTTAAAATTATAAAAATGTAATTAGGAGACTTCTATCTTTTATTTTAACAAAAAAAAAAGCGTACTTACACATAATATTTTAATGATATTTTTATATAGTATAGTTAAAAATTTAAAACCGATATAATATGATCTCGTTTGTATAAATCTTTGGTTTGTCATCTTTTTTTAATAACAAACCATAGAAATAAAATTAGAATGCGCTAAATAAATGATAAGTAATATTTCGTAAATAACATCTAATATAAAACATATAATGAAATATTTTATAGTTAAATATACTCTAAACCATGAATGTACTCAAAAGTTAAATAATAAATATATAATTTTGTAAAAAAAAAAATGTTTTACTAGAGGCATTTTTTGTGATCATTAAATGCGATTTTGTACAAAATATGTTTTATGTAAAAATTTATTTGAGCATTATGCTTCATACATTTAAAAATGTGAAGAAACCTAAGACGCATATTATTAAGGAATGTTTTTATGAATCTTAAAAACATAGATTTTTATTTTACCTTATATATTAGAATATAAAATTGTTTGAAGACGAATTCTCTGAAGAATTAATTAGTAGGAATAAAAAAGCATGTAAAAAATTAAATGTAAAACGGAAAATTTCATGTTAATAATAATTTAATTGACAAGATATATATATATATATATATATATATATATATATACATTTTTTTTAGGAAATTAAAATATGATGATTTTTATGATTCTTTTTAGTTTGAAGTTTCCTTTTAAATATTCTTAACATAAAAAATGCAATTATTTGATTTTCTATTCCTATTTTGCTATTAAAAGTTCAAACATTATTTTAATTAAACTTTCATATAAATTCTTTATATCAGCTAGAAAATGTCTGGAAAGGCTTATATTCATTGTATTATTACTATCTAAATTCAAGAAGGTGAGTTGATTTTTTTAAATGAAAGATTTTCTTATCTTTAAATACTTTTGTTCTTCTAAGATTTGCTCATAGCTATTATAGAACAAAGTAAATAAAAGCATATAAGTACCGACAATATGTGGACTATCAACTGTCTATTGATATTTCTCTTCAATCATTCAAACAAGTATGCGATGCCTGATACCTTTAAAATGCGAAATAAATACACACAAAGTACATTCACGTGATCTGAGAATTTCATATGTGAGATTAATTTTAAGATAATCGCCACCAGGATGCTGTTAAATCAAACAATAATTATCTAAAATATTTAAAAAAATGGAAAGATTTCTGGTAATAAAATTTATTTATTTCGATGACATTAAAAAGTATGTGGAGTACATTCCTCAAATATTTTGTTTATCTCTCATACTTGAAATAAAATATCTGCAGAATTTAATTGATAACAATTCTGGAAAATTATATCTTAACATATTAAGTTAAAAACAATTGCGTTTTTTCTCAATAGCAGAAAACAGTAATCATTTTTTGTCTGAGAAATGATTCTATAAGTTCACCTTACATTTACCAACTACTATTCTATTCTGAATTATTAGTTAGAAAAGGGATTGGGAAAGAATTTGGGAAAGAAATTACTGCGTAGCATATATTCAGAAAATATACCCTCTTTTCGGAATTAACAATTTGAATACTGAAATAAAAGCATAAAAATTTGTTTATTGATTAACTGGTTTGTTGTACAGCAATCGTATTAGCGATTCGTTACAGATAGAACTATCAAAGATAGGCCCATTCGAATTCAGATCAATACAAAGAATATGAGTACAACTTTAAGAGGAGAGGCATTAAAATATAATTATATTCTTGCAAAAAATGTTTTTGCAATAAATTATGCTATGGATATTAGGGAGCCTTCTAGTATAAAAAAAGAAACTTTTTTTGCGAAATATATTCTTTCATTATCATAATTTTACAGTTAAGCTCATTGGATACGTGTATGCTTAGTTGCATAGCATATGTTTGTTGCAAACGTGTATGCTTAGTTGCAAACATATAAATAATTATTTATTCTACTTTTATAAATGAAAATTTTAGACCATTATATTGTTGTTAATTAATATCATGATATATCGACATAGATCTTTCATAAATTTAAGCAATTAACTTATGTCAGTAGTTGTTTTAATAATTGAATAATTTGCTACAATTATTTACTACTTATTGAATTAAAGATAAATAAAGCTAATATTGAATTTAGTAGATATGAATGGAGATACTTGAAAAGTTCAATAATTGAAAGACAAAATTCTGTCATTTTCATCACTGAATTCAGCTAAGTTAAACCGAAGAAATTTTAAATGAAAACATTGTTGAAAAGGAATTACCGTATACTTCTACACTCATTACTTACATTACAGACTGAAATATTGTAATTTACATTCTGTTAATTTGCATTGTCAAATTAATGCCATTTCCTTTGGTCAATGACAATGATTTATTAATCTTTCGTAATCCAAGTTGCAGCAAAGTTGTATAACTCCTGACTGATAATTAAGAGTGTCAAATAAGTTTTCTAACTTTAATGCATTTGTTAGATGATAATGACATACCACAGATTTGTCTCTCACATCTTAAGCAAATTATATTTAATGTTTGTTCCTAAAAGTTGTTATGGTAATTAACAGAAAAGAGTAGTTCAAATAAGTTGTAATGATAATTAGCAAAAGATTCTCCATTTTGCATTTGCCTATTTGTCTTATAAGAATTGAACTCATGCTTTAATCTTCATTTATATATTTCTTATATATGAAACTAGAAACGAAGAATATTATTTAAGAAACATGGTAGTTTCAGTTAATAATCAAAGAATGAAGTTAAAAATATGTATGTATACAAAGTTTATTAAAAAAATACTGAATTCTACGCGGTTATTCTAAAAGTTCATGTTTTAGGAAACATTTTAAAAGTTATCCTTCAACCTTCATTTATTGATTTCTTATATTTTATGGAAGAAACAAAAATTGTTATCTATGAATTTTCCGTTAATCTACGATACTTTTCCTTAATTTCACGAATAAATTATATATACAAAGTTTATTAGAAATTCTGTATTTCCCGCGGTTATTCTAAAAGTTCATGTGCTAGGAAACATTCTAAAAATCAAGTTTGAACTTCCATTTATTTATTTCTTATAATCTCAGGAAGAAGCAAAAATTGCTATCTACAAAATATGATATTTTCCATTAATTTCATGAATAAATTATTCACACAAATGTTATTAAAAAATACGGTTTTCTACACGGTTATTCTAAAAGTCATGTTTCAACCTTGATTTATATATTTCTTATATGCTAACAGTTTTAAAAGTTCATAGGTCCGGGAGCATTCTAAACCCTCATTTATTCATTGCTTATATGATGAGGATGAAAGACTGATTGCCATCTACGAAATATGATATTTTCCATTAATTATCGCAATGAATAAAGTTAAAAAGATTATGCATTATGTATCCAAAGTTTATTAAAAAATACAATATTCTGCATAGTTATTCAAAAGTGACTATTCAAGTATGAAATTTAATTACTATTTTAAAATTTCTGATAAACTATTTTTCACATTGACAGCCTTGCACATATGCCTGTGAATACGTTTTGTATCGTTAACCTGAGATTGTGCATACGATAAGCAATGCAGCTGTAAATTTGTATACTCAGCTTTCAGGAATTATTCTCGAGGTTTATAAATCTCTAGTGAACTTTAACGAATAGCTAGTTTACCAAGATTGTTGTATGTCAGAAGTTTAAATAACACCTTATATGCGTATCCCGCGTTAATTGTCCTCTCAACACAATGCATTTCCAATTTTGGTAGATATGTAACTTTTATTATTTTGGAATGTATTATATCAGACTGCTAATTGTGATATGCATAATTTAATTCACTCTATCATTTAACCTATAATTTGAGTTTCAATCTGGAACAGAAAATGATTAACATTATCATCCTTAAATCATTGAATTTTAGGTACCTCAGACCACTGGAACACACGACCACATGCGTTTCTTTTAAAAAAAATTAAGGAAATTCATCTAGCACTTCAAAAGCTACAATAACCATCTCTGTTCTTAAAGAGTAAATATACTAAAAATAAACAAATTTAGTTTTGGCTATTAAACAAATATTTGCTCTGGCATCCACTGAGAGTTCACAGAAAACATGTCTTCCTCTTAAGAAATTTATGATTGTATCATTAACAAACAATCTATTCAATCTATTACGCTTAACAAAAAGAAGAGGAATTTCGTTATGTTAGACAGGCATCTTGGCATCCGCCTATAAATTTCATTCAATAAGCATTTGGGTCTTGATAGAGTTAAACTTCATTAAATCCCATAATTTGCTTGGTGAATCAAAACAATAACATCGATGCAAGTAAAATATAAAGGATCTTAGGAGTAATCATTTTACTTAAGAACATTATACTATATTCCTAGGTACAAGCCAAATTTATTAGTTTTTGATCTATTATATTATATTTTCACCATTTAGAGTTACCTCATGGAATAGGTTAATTATCTATTTTTATTTAAATGAAATAAAATAATATAATTTTTTTTTAAATTCTCATATGGTTTTCAATCTTCATATTGATGGAGTATGGGAAGTTGGAAAATGTGTTTTATACTGGACATTTTTCATTTGATCTAAGTTTAATTCGATCTCAACTACATTTTTTCAAACTTTGATTTGAAAATTTATTCATTAATTTTATATTTAATAAAATTAGAAGTTATAATGAGTTTTCTAAATTTGCTTTTTTTCGTGCGGTTACATTTAATTACACAATACATCTTTGTAAATTTTGAGAAAAAAGTGCATTTTGTTCTGTTAATCAGTGGATGGAGCAAAGCAACGCCTTTTAATTTAATACGCCTCGATTGTTTTTGAACTAGTCTATGTAAAGTACATTTATTAAGGAAAACAAATGTCTGAAGTATATCGCACGAATTCAATTAACAAAATTTCACAAATTTAATAGTTTTCTATTCTGTGAAGTAAATCGTGCATATAGTCTTTCATTTCTTTTTCTGCACATCAATAAATGCGTCATTAAAATTTCTCGTTTCTCGGAAATTGAAATAATCAGAATAAATCATTCATGCGTATTGTAGAAGGGGTAGTTAATTTCTTTCCAACTATTCTTTCTGTTTCAGTGAAGAAGATTTTTTAAAGTCAAATGAATATCCAGTTTTTCAACATTTATTTTTTTATTATTATACATTTTGAATTATTTCACAAAATTATAAAAATTGAAAAAAAAACGATGAATGCTGATATAAAGGTTTTCAATTATGGTCGCTTTTCTCGATTCAAAAAAAAGAAAAGAATTATTCTAAACATAATATTTCTATATTTTACTTGGACAAACACTAAAATTCATCGTATTTTTTTTTGAATAACGATACTGAAGAGACAATATATTTTACTACGAATTTGAAAAATCTATTAACATATTTCAGGAAAGAAGCTTTATAAGAAAAATTAAAGAGATAAAGTTGCAATTTATTTTTGAGTTCAGACATGCAAAATTTTAGTTGCGTATTGGATATTTAGAGGTCTATAATATTTTGAAATTATAAATATATTTAAAAATTATATTCGGCATTGATACACTAGATACATTTTATGTTTTACGACATCTCATAATATTATTCGATATTATACCATATTGTACAATATTGCGCATTAGTATACGATATTGTGGATATTGCGCTATAAGTTTCTATATTGCACAACATCCATGTATTAAAATATAATAATTTCGCTATTAAAAAATTTCAAACTACCTACAAGTTTAACTATTCTTTGACCCTTGAAGAAATAAAAATATTATACATTTTTGGCCAGGGATTTTTATTAAAAATTTCTTATAGTGCTTATTACAAAAATACTTAAACATAATCAATTTTTAGAACACTATACATAGAATAACTGGTTGTGACAAATAAATAATTTTCAAAATATAAAAACATTCATACACAGAGAGTCTCAGTACCAGGATTAAAAATTTCTTGGAGGCTTAGGTCACACCTTGACGATTCAGAATCTATTAGAAATTCTGGGTCTGAAAGGCTTACCAGATTTAGTAGATAATGTTACACCTGAGCTAGAATCCTGAGATTCTTTTATTTTAGCATTCCATAGCAGCGCCGTTGATCATATCCAATAACCTTACAGTTGCCATTATTGAACAGAGTGTGATCCTAACTAATGACGAAGCAGGTAAGGTCAAAATGGTTTTAAATATTTTGTTCTTATCTGGGTTACATCAGGATTACACATTTATTCACATTAAAATTATATATAAAAAAAAACATCTTCACAGTAGATTAAAAATGTATACCGCACTTGAACTGGGATGACAGTAAAAATCCTGTATGGAGGTATTTATTCAGAGATACTTTCACTCAAACATGAAAAGAATCAGAAGTGAATGCAAAATTATTTTGATTTAAATTAAAATAATCAAGCCTCGATGATGTCAAAATTTTAATATGTTTATTTAGAAGAAGGAAAAATGACTTTATACATAGGAACTGTGCATTTTAGATCTAAATTTTGGGTTTGCTGATGTAATAGACATCATATATATGTCATTGATTACGATCATTCTCTGTTCACGTGGGTATTTGTGAGGTCATTGGTATTGATCATACGATCTTGCTATGAAATACTGAAATGAAAAAAAAAGTGTTTGGAAATCGTGATTACATATAACGACATCCACCTTGTTTGGTAAGTATTACCAGAACAAGATAATACTTAATTTTGTAATACAACATTGTTATCACATAGAAATGTTGGTACTCCGACTCAATATTGGTATGTGATTACGAGTCCTCTGAGTATACCTTATCTACTTGAGAAAGGCTAAAGATTCCAAATGGATTAAGAGTAAATGGATATGAGAGAGTAAATGGATATGCGAAAATGACTTCACAGAAATACCAAATAGATATTGTAATCTCAAAATCATTCCTAATGTTAAAGAAGAAAATTAGAAGTGAGATGACTATGCAGTGGCAAGATCGTACAAAGGACGCATAATATACGAATTCATACCGGAATCAAAATTATATACCCGATAAATTATATTTTTCACCCGATTAGTGCCAATTATATCAGGATTTCCTGAATACTACTACAGATTCGGAAGGATGCAATAAATCACATGTATATAAGGGGAAATAGGCTCTGTTCAGCAATGCATAACAGGATGTGCCGAACTCAATAAAATTAGAGGAAGACTCATTATGGATAGTGATAATTTTAACACAATATTACAATATTTTGAAAATATATAATCATTGAATAAAGTGATGGAAAAGGTTTCTAGCCTTTTACCAATAATTTGAAGATTCTTTGAAATTTTGTTGGCCGTTACCCTCTTATGCAAAAGTTGGATAGTTAATGAACATTACAGCCTGCCACAATAATCCCTGTTTATATTGCTGAGTTCAGTAGTAACAGGCTGATTGGCTGTAAAAAAAAAGTCGTGTTTTATCTTTTTTAGAAGTTTGCAACCTTGGTACTCATACACCTTATATTCTATGAACATTAAAGAAAGATATATGATTAAATCTTACTATTTTGTTTGCAAGATATAAGTTAATAGTTGATGCAGATTCTTCATGTAAGTTAAATAAATTATTTAATAAAAAAATAGAAACATCTTTTATTATAGGTTTTACATCTTGATAGTCAGTGTTTAAAATAATTTTGGAAGCTTATCTCAATAAGTAAAATTCAACTGTTAGTATAATTATTGTAACAATGCATAGGCCTGAATTAGTGTTTAAAATTAGTCGCGAGAATAAATTATGAATTGCATGAGATTAATTTTTCTGCCATTGATAAAGTTTAGTTCTCTGTTTCATTTAAGATATTGCAGGAGTGTATGAAAATAATTATCAAAATATATGAAATCTGTAAATATCTCCATTTTATTTTCAGTTATAAAAGATATGTATTTGTTTATAAACTGAACGAATGGGATCACTTTAATTTTGCTTTGCTGTATTTAATCTTTTTTAATTTACAAATGCTTCCTTTTATAAATAAATAAAGTAGAAAATATAACATAAGTCCAAGAAAATACAATTTATATTTCAAGATTCCTTCTTGGAGATTAAAAGACAAAATATATAAATAATAAATATGCTTATTTTTTTACTTTTATAGATGTAATAACTTGAAACTATTTGCAAATAGAAATTTATTTGTTTTGAAACAAAATTTGAAATATTAAATTCCTGATCTCACCCCAAATTACACTCTAGAGATCCCTTTTGTAGACTCTAGAAAAATTTCCATCCCATAGGTACTCTCAACAGTGAGATGTGTTTCTCGAAAAATAAAATTACAAAATAAAATATTTAGTCACATGAAGTAGAATTTCAGCGAATTTTTCTGTCTTCCACATAGTTTAAATATTTTACAAGACAATGCATTTTTTAAGGTAGTGTTTATTATTAACAGGAAGGAGATGTTCTTCAGATAATTAAATTTTGCCCACATTTATAAATAACCTCATTGAGGTTAATTACATAATTAGAAACTAAAATTTGTTATTATTTGTAAAAATATTATTATTTTTATATCGTAATAACATTTTCTTATCAAACTTGTTTATTTCAAACTCCAAAATGTAACTTTTTGCATCAAACTTTAACTATTATTATAACTAAGATCTTATTTGGCATATTTAAATATTTTACAAGGCAATGCATGATTTTTAATGTAGGGGTTTTTGTTAAAAGTTGGATATTCTTCAGATAATTAAATTTTGCCCACATTTATTATAAATAATCTCATTGTGGCAAATTACAAATTTTTAAAGCTGAAAATTATCATTATTTGTAAAATTATTGCTTTTTTTATATAAGGTGTGTTTCAAATTTTTACGGACACCATATAAAAACAAAAAATCGGAATAATTTTTACCTAATATCTGTAAAAACTTCTTTGAAAAACATAAAAAATTAAATATAATAAAAAAAATTTAAATAATTAAATAAATATCAATGCTAATAAAAGAAGAAAATAGAAAAAAATGCCAAATTTGTGTTTCAAATTTTTAGGGACAGGTAGATGAGATGTTATATAAATTCAAGTGAAATCTTTATTATTGCTCATTTTCATTTACTACCAGTGGTTTTAATAACTTAAAAAGCTTATATTGAAAATGCCCACGTTAGTATTTAATTCTTTGCCGAAGAAATATGACTAAAGGTAAATGGTTATCAGATCTTGAAAAAGGTCAAATAAAAGCCTATTACAACAAAAAAAAAAGTCTTTGAGAAATATTGCAGCCCTCATAGAACGTTCAAAACCTGCTGTGGAAAATTATGTGAAGCAGTTAAATGGGAAATCAACTGCCATTCAAAAGCGAGGACCTAAGCCAAAGCTCGATTCACGCACCCACAGGAGAATTATTCAGAAATGTGTAAATGGAAAATCATCAGTACGAAAAGTAACAAAAGAATTAAAACTGGGATGTTCTTACACTACTGTTTGGAGGTCAATCAAGAGCAATAAAAACAGGAAATATGCGAAAAAGGCTTGCAAACCACCACTTGCCAAATAACACAAATTACAACGTTTATCCTGGGCAAAGGAATACATGCATTTCAAAGATGAGTGGATAGAAGTCATGTTCAGAGACGAGAAGAAGTTTAATCTAGATGGGCCAGACGATTGGAGATATTACTGGCTAAGAAAAGAACCAGAGATTTTCTCCAAAAGGCTAATGGGCGGTGGATCTGTTATGAATTGGAGAGCTCTTAGCTTCAATGGTACATGCGAACTGGCATTTGCGAATGAAAGAAGGGATTCTGATCGATACCAAGAAATGTTACAAACACATTTACAAAATGCAGGACCTGAAATATGTGGTCCAAATTGGACTTTTCAACAGAATAATGCATTTATCCACAGCTCAAAATCAACAAAAAAAAAGGGGTTTAGAAATAACAATGTGAAAGTTATGGATTGGCCAGCTAGAAGCCCCGATCTAAACTCCATTGAAAATCTATGGGGTCTTTTGGCAAGAAGAGTTTATGAAGAAGGGCGCCAATTTCATTCGAAAAGGCAACTTCAACAAGCAATAATGGATGCTTGGTATTTTCTGGATCCAACAACAGAACCTAATATATTCCATGCCAAATAGAATATAAGATGTCATCAAAAAAATGGTGCTAATATTGAACGGTAAAAAAGTTTAATTTGAAGTTTTGAAGCCTTTAATTCCACTGCCCCTAAAAATTTGAAGCACAAAATTTGTGCTACTCTTTTGTTTAGTTATTTCAAAGTTGAAATTTATTTGTTTAATCTTTATTTAATCTAAATTATCTTACAATATTTATTTTTGTTATTTATCGAACTTGTTTTAGAAATAAATGTCAAATATTTATTATTTACGCTTTTATTTTCATTTTTACTGGTGTCTCTAAAAAATTGAAACACACCTTAGTTATAATATATTTTTATCCAGCTTGTTTATCTCAAATTGCAAAAAGGCAACTTTTTGCATAACACATTATTAAAAAAAATATTATAACCAAGACCTTATTTAGTATAAAATTCATCACAGAACAGTCATATATTCACAATAGTTATAACATTTATTTATCCTTCTTTCAATTATTTTTGAATTTAAATATGTTTATGAATGCATTTTAGCATAAATAATATTAAAACTGCAACTAGAAACATGTACAGAAGACATAAATCTTTTATAAAATAATATAAACTATAGGGAAAGTTGTTTTACTTTTGATATAACACCGATGCTTGTGTGGACTGTTGTCTTGCAGAAAACAACTGAACAATTTCAAATAATTGAAGAAAGTTGTTATTGCTTTAAAAAGTTGTCTTTGAATTTCTCTCATCTGTATTATTTTAAACTTTGATCCTTATTGAAATTCCAAACTTTTAAAAATTTGTGGTGTTTTAAGGCTACTTGAGCAACGAAATTGTTTTTGTAGATTAATTATTTAATGGTGTATAAATCGTTAACAGCAACAACAAAAAATTTAAAAAAATCATGAATTACAAATTTTACCAGAGACAAGAATAACAACTATCTATCAATTCTGATGTAGGAAATTTTAGTTTAATTTTATATTGATTTCTGTTTATTTCCCTGCTATATTTTATGTTAATTTCGGAATAAAACATCCTTTCTCCTTTTGAATTATTTTTTGCATTTTAACTACATGTTTTTGCAATAAATACATTATTTTATTAATATGAAAATATAAAGGCGGGAGAAACTTTTATAAATGCAGGCCAACAAGAAATCTACATCTTCTATATTTGGTTTGAAATTTGACAGTATTTGCAACTTTAAATTTTAAATATGTGTAGCAAATTTATCCATCTAATGGTCTTTATTTTTTTATTATCATATTAAGTTATACTCTGAAGGTTAGACAGGAAAACTTACTCTAAATTGATTTCAATGGAAATTTATAAATTACTCTAAAGAATATATAAATTTTTTTATCAAACCGTTTTTGAGTTATCTGAAACCGACCAACAGAGAGACATAATGGCATAAATTTGTTTTTCGACCTCATGGAAATTTGTCAGCTCTCGAGTTTTTGACGGTTTGACTATACATGTTATAAGAGAAAGTAAAAAACAAAGTAAAACATGATTCCTTTAACAGGAAACATGATAACATTGTTTTTAATTTTTCAAATTTCTGCTCGTCCTAGAATTGCTGAGTCTAGACTATATCAATCAAAGTTATCCTAAATCGAAAGTTTTAATCCAGACAGCGATACAATAGTAGCCTATCAAAATTATTTTTCATTATTGTAATGTGGAGACACATCTTTTTGTAATTTCTGGAAATTTTTAGGTCTTTCAAAATTAAAGTAACAATTGCTAAACCTACATTACACATAATTGACAACTAAAATATTACTATACAGTAAGAATGATTTTTTATAAAACAAATCGAGTATGTAAAACATATTTTAAAGATATATAAGACTCGTCAATTTTTTCTATTTAAGGCATTTGCCCTTAATCAGTTAATCCCAAAAGCAAAGAAATAAAAATTAATGTTACATAAGTCTGTGGTATAATATTTTATAAATTTAACAAATCGAAAAAGAATCTACACTTTTTTTTAGTGCCTTAAAATATTCATGCAGTTTCTTAAAAATAATACAATACTAATTATTTCTAAAATGGTAATGAGGAAGTAAAGAATATTTGTCTAATTTACATAATGAATAAACAAGATATATTGAACGAAAAGCTTTGAAAAGAGAACACAAAATTACACATATCATAAAAAAAGTTTTTAACTTTAGTTAAAATTTTGACATAGAATGAAATAAATTTTTATTGTAATATAATCGCCATATAAGCCATAAAATTTAATTTCGTTAAAAACAAAATTATATAAAATTATTCTTTAAAATTCTGTTTAATCTGATATTTATTCTTTTCTTTCACACTAAATGTAATTTACATATTGATTAACAACGGATTTTAAAACCCTCAACGCTTTGCGCATGCGTTAGGATGGGTTTTATTCGACAAAATAGTGATGAGAGGAAAGATGAAAGCAGGAGCTGTTTACATTTAACAATAGAGTAAGTTCCGGAAGTGCAATAAGCCTTTCCGCATCTCACCCCTTAATGAGATAGAATCATCGGAACATGATAGTCTCAGGATACTGAAACGAACAGTAAATTTCAACGTTCAGACATTGAAAATCGAATTTTTTATCTTTGTTTTACGACAGAATTTCGAATGATAAGCTATCTTTAATTATACATTTTTAAAGATATGGGACAAGAAATGAAGACAAAAAGATAGTTAAATGATATTTTTAAATTTTAAAGTATCCTAAAGAATTAGATTTCTATATTTTTTATGTTTTTCTGAATGATAAGTTCACAGGCAATATCCTGGAGATTTTGCAGATCTCAAAAATCGTCTCCCACATTTCAGAGATTTGTTTAAGAAGGGATATATTTCTCTCCTACTAGTTGAAAAAAGAGAAAAAGAATTGAGTATCAATACGAAGCAAATATAATAAAATAATTTTATGGATAAAAAATTCACCAACGACAGTTTACAGTGATTTAATATTCTTGATATTCTTGATTCTTGATATTCTTAAATATGCGTATATGCTAAAATATTCTTTTATTTTTGGTCGACAGTTTCGTCGAAAAGTTATTTGTTTTGAGAACCTTACTTCTGACATCAAATATTTAAAGTTGATTCTATAATATATTGTTTCTGTTTGAAAAGACTTGAGACATAGTTAGATTCTTATGACTTGAATACGAATAGTTCGATGAATAAAGCGATTCTTTGAAATATTTGATGTTTCTGTATTCCTGTTTCTGTATTCTGTATTGAAATTTATTATTTCTTCTTTCCAAGTAAATTTGAAAAATATAGAAATAATAGGAAGAAAAAAAAAAGAATATCTGAGCATTTATATATACAGATCTTATATTCATCCATTCACTTTATTCTATATTGTTCTCTTATTTACTGATCTATATCCTACTTTTTATTTTATTAATTATTTACAATAAAATTTGTAAAATTCAATAAATTTGTGAGCTACCATTTATTGCAATTATAAGTTCATACGTTAAATTCACTGTTAAATTATTAAAATGTACTACAAACGTATTACATAACAAGTAACACAATGACTAAAATTCCATACTCATTTCATAATTACCTGCATTTCGTAAATTGGCGTTGAAGTATATACTATATTATAATATTATATAATTTAGCGTAAGCGTCTTAGTAGGAAAAATACAAGATCGTTTATTAGCTAACATATTTTTCATTAAAAGGCTTTTAAATTATATTTTTTGTCCGAGCATTTTATATGTGCAAATTTTAAATTCGCCCATATCATTTTATTTTAAAACGTTCTCTTATTTCCGGATAAATATCCTACTTTTTATTTAGTTATTTTCTAAATAAGCATTAAAAATTGCTGATTATCTAATCCTCATCTTTTACAATAGAAGGGATAAAATACGTAATACCCAAGGCATAATTTCGGAAGACGTTCTCTTATTTCAGGATCAATATCCTACTTTTTATTTAATTATTTTCTAAATGAGCATTGAAAATTGCTGAGTATCTAATCCTCACCCTTTAGAAGAGTCGGGATAAAAATCCGTAATATCCAAGGCATAATTTCTGAAGGCACTAAAAAATGATTCCCTTTCCTGAATCAACACGACTTAAAAAGAATATCTTAGTTAGCAGCAAAAGAAAAATCTCATACTTTTGGCTGGTGTCCCAATGTAAACAGACGCGAATCACCGGCCTAGTCCCTGTACAAATCATGCACTCTCGTAGAAAAATGAATTGTATCTGAATTCCTAGTTTATTTTATTTTCGGCCACTTTTCAATTAAATATTTTGATGGTTATCTGGGGCGGAATGCATTTTTTTGTCTAATTTCATTTTTATTGCGAATTTAAAATTTTCAGATAATAATTAAAATGATTCTTCTATTTAAGACTAGCCGCCTTTGGTGACCAGCCGGTTCACCAGTATTATCGCTCACTACAATTTTCAATCAAATATTTTAAGTAACTGGTCTCTTAATAGATTCTCAAACAAAACATTTTTAATCTTCAAATTTTGATAGTCATACCAAACTTATACAGTTGTTTAGATCGTTTCATTCAATTTACTATATATATTTTGCTAATTTGTTGTCATTTCCGGTAAAATTTCAACTTTAATTTAAAGTGGAGATGATGAAATTGCAATTAATATAAAGATATTTTTAAATAAAACCAAGTGTTTTATTTCATTTATCATCTTTATTGTTATTTATTAATTATTATTATTACTGAATATGAGTATTGCAAACAGAATCGCTCGGTATTTAAGTGTTATGTTAACTACAAAATATTTTTCATCATTTATGTAATATCTAAAACAATAATTCAACAAAAATTTCTGAGATTCAGCATAAAATTCAGTTTTTAGTTTTGCTTTCAAAAGGATTGAAATGAAATCAATAATAATATTTTGTTCCGGTCTATAAATATATTTCAAAAATTATGAAGTCTAAATTTAATGCAGTAAGGTATCATATTCTGAGAAATATTCTGGACACACCAAATTTTAAATAAATGTATGAATGTTTCTATTTTCCACGATCAACTAAGACTTATTTATGAAGTTTTGAATGTTAAAAATTTAGAAAAACTCAACATTTTCATAATTTTAGTCCAATTAATCTTGAGAAACCTGCGAGCTGATTGGCGTATTTTCTTTGAAACGATCGATGGAAAATGTAAAATTATCCTTTTTTTATTGAATAGTGATATTCAAATTTTCATAAATCAGTCAGTTTAAGTGATTGATTTAGTTGATTGGAAATTAACTCTTTTTATTTATAATATTAGTGTTCAAGAACATTTTGTTATTCGTTATTTCCACAGCAGAAGCATAATGCAAAATCAAAAATTCGCTATTTATTAGAGCATTTATTAAATCAAGTTACATAAAATATTATCATTTTCCATTTAGACCATTTTAGCAGATGTGTGACTTACTAAAGGTTTACAAATCAGCTGTGTGGCCCTGATTTGAATGGATATCCTGTTCATATTAAACAAAACTTGCCTTAAAATATTACTGATTTATTGGATTAATAATATAGAGAGTGTAAAAGATCATAAAATTATTTTTCTTGAATTTATTTTTTAGAAAAAATAATATTTCATATATGTTTTCTTTCCTACAGACACGTGCCGAAAATTATATTTTTGCAGATTTTATTTCCAAAAAGATTTACTTTATTTTTAGTTGGAGCTTTAATCAATGTGATGGCAACACTTTGAAAAAAGCTAATTTTTTCCCATGAATACGGAACGTGCTTGAGCAGCTTAAATTTTATTTTTATTTTGCACGAAAAAAAAAATTGTTGAAAAATATATTTAAAATATTTATTTAAAAATTCATTAAAAATAGAAATTCAATTTTAAGGTTAAAACATTGGTATCATTTAAAAGATAAATTTTTGATCCTTAACTTCATGTAAAAATCTTTTTTGTGCGGTAATATTTTCGGAAGTTATAGCAGAAACACGCCAAAATTTCGCTTAATTTTTAAATAAATCAAATTCTATTTAAAAATTCGAAAAAATAACCCCAGGTGCACAATCCTTGCGTCCAAGGTATACACGTTTCAAATTTGGTATCTGTAGGTTGAATGGTCTGGCCTGTATAGCGCCAACACACACACACACACACACACACACACACACACACACACACACACACTGAGCTTTATTGTAAGTACTACATAGAACAAACACATCAAAAGTAAACATAACCTTTCAATAGTTGCCAAAAACAAAAGACAGAAAAAAAGAGAGGAAAATGCAATTAATAAGCAGACGATATTTAGAAAAGCACAGATATTTAGACTGGAAAATGAAATTATCTGAAATTAACCACACGCGCAGACGATATTTATGAAAGTAAAAATATTCAAACCTGAAAAGGAAAATATATGAGTTATTCCATCAATAAATGCCATAAGTTTGTTTACATCTTCATTATTTTATGAGTCATTAAATATCAAAATGGATCCGGGACTGAATAAACACCCTGTATAGAGAGTGTAAAAGATCATAAAATAATTTTTCTTGAATTTATTTTTTAGAAAAAATAATATTTCATATTTGTTTCATTTCCTACAGACACTTGCCGAAAATTATATTTTTGCAGATTTCATTTCCAAAAAGATTTAATTTATTTTCAGTTAGAGCTTTAATCAATGTGATGGCAACACTGTGAAAAAAGCTAATTTTTTCCCATGAATGCGAAACGTGCTCGTGCAGCTTAAATTTTATTTTTAGTTTGTACGAAAAAAATTGTTGAAAAATATAATTAAAATATTTATTTAAAAATTCATTAAAAATAGAAATTTAATTTTAAGGTTAAAACATTAGTATCATTTAAAAGATAAATTTTTGATCTTCAACTTCATGTAAAAATCTTTTTTGTGCGGTAATATTTTCGGAAGTTATAGCAGAAAAACTTCAAAATTTCGCTTAATTTTTAAATAAATAAAATTCTATTTAAAAATTCGAAAAATTACCTACAGGTGCACATTTCCTGCCTCCAAGGTATACACGTGCCAAATTTGGTAGCTGTAGGTTGAATGGTCTGGCCTGTAAAGCGCCAACATACACACACACACATTGAGCTTTATTATAAGTATAGATAATCTGCATGCGAATAAGTATCATGTGTTTCCAGTTATCTTACAAAAAATAAAAAATAAATGTTATTTTAATTTTAAAGCATTAAAAACTGTTATTTTTAATTTAAATTTTTTTTAAAAAAAAGCGCATTGCATTAAAAAAATGCATTAACATTTAAAATTTCATTGCCAATTTCATTTTTACAGCGGATTCAGGAATTTTAGATAGAAATTAAAATGAATTTTGTTTTTAATAGAATTTATATGCGAAGAAGTATCATGTGTTCCCATTTATCTTGCAAAAAATGTTGTCAAAACTGCGAACCTCCTTTTGTAATCCTTCATATATGATCAATATTAATATCAATTTACCACTCTCATCGTTTTACAGATACTTTGAAGAATAAGAAATGAGAACATTTCTTAACATAAGGCGATATATAAGTTTTTTCTGAAAACTCCGCTGACTTGAATAGGTCTGAAACATAGGGAAGATAACGTGATAAAACATAGATCTGATTCAGATTGTTTTCAGAGGAATAAAATTTCGTATTCAGTTCTGTTATCTATAATACATACATAAATCAAAATTCAGTACACATCGCATTTTCTGTAAATATCCAGTTTTTGGAAGAAAGATTTTAAATCAGAATGTTTTTGTTTCATAGATTTATGTTTTATGTTTAATTTTACAGTAAAAATGAATCCACTTAACTGAAATCCACTTCCTTTTTATACAGAAAAATTGTTTTATCAATGATAAGGAACTCAAACTGAAATGATGTTTATAGTTTGTTTTAGATATTATCTTACATTATTTATATAGAGTCTTCAAATTTAAATAAGGATAGGAATGAACTAGGAAAGAGAAAAAAAAAGATAAGAAAGTCAATATTTAGATGGAATTACCTAACACAACTAAAAGATAAAAGAAAGGGAGCAAACATCGTTTATTTTCCTCTAAAATTATCTCGAAATTACAGCACATAATTTGCAGATTTACTATTAAGCACATATTAAAATGAAGGAAGTCTTTACCTTGGCTTCTATAAATGTAGTCTTAGGAATTGCGGGGACCTGGGAAACAACTTCACCTTAAAATCTTATATATACTTTAGGAAACTGAAGTAATTTCTGAATAAAAAAGCAGAGAATGAGTTCCTTTTCGATTTTCTGATATACCAGCCGAATATGTTGATTTTTATATTAGTAGCATATTAAAAAAAAACACTCATTTCTTTCCTCTTGATTGGAACCAAAATTTGACTCAAGTTTACAATTTTCATCGCAAAACTGCATGCCAAATTTTACTTATCAAGCTTATTGCAGTATTCACTTATCTGGGAAGTTAGTCTATAACTTTCTGGATTATCATTTCCAAAATTTTGACGGGGAAATATATTTTCATGTAAATTGAAAGTTAATAAAATTTTTATATGCTAAAATTTGTATAAAAGAATACCAATCTGAATATATTTATTTAAGTAATTTATTAAAATACTCTTATTATAAAAAAGTTAATTAAACATGACAAATTTTCCTGC
Organism: Argiope aurantia; assembly: GCA_026543865.1. Lineage (NCBI taxonomy): Eukaryota > Metazoa > Arthropoda > Arachnida > Araneae > Araneidae > Argiope > Argiope aurantia. The sequence continues at coordinate 119,780 of JAPMOR010079883.1, read as the reverse complement.
ACATTTGTGAAAATTTCTTATTCAAATATCTATTAATGATTAATACCGGATTTACATGGGCCCAGCGTAATAAAACAGAAAATTGGCCGCTTAATATGCATGCATTTTGTTTAAGATTTAATATGAGAACATTAGCTTTGTAAGGGAAAATTAGTTGCGAAATATGCAACTAAAGTGTCGTTGAAAGATTTAATACTTCTTTATCAAAGGATAAAATTTAACCAGAAATTTCATCATTTATCGATGATTATAGTACATAGATATCTCTGATCAAAGTTTATTATTAGTTATTAAAAAAAGTTTGAAGACATTAATTTCTGACTGGATTGTCTATAAAAATGTTTGCATTAAATTCTAATGACTGATCACTAAGGAGAAATCTGAATGGATTTTTTGTTGTTGTACTGATGTAAGAATTGCATAGTTGGCTTTTCGGTATATAAAATATTGGCAAATTAAAGTAAATTTAAATGTATTAAAAATTTGAATCCAAACAAATTAAAAATATATATAAAATATTTTTAAATGTATTTGAGCAAAAAAATATTTGAGTAATATGTTTTAAACTGCGAAGTATATGTTTATTTCAATCGAGAGATATAAATGTAATTAAATTGGGTCTCATTTAACTTATGAAATAAGAAATAAGAATTGCGTCATGGTAAGTAAATACTTAATGAAAAAATATGAGAAGTTATACGATATGTGAAACTTTGATAATACTATTTTTTGCAGCAATTAGCATTAGTCTAACAGAATTATTTGAATGATTACACAAAAAAAGCACATAAATATTTTTTTCTTTATAGCTTCTCTGTTTCGCTTAAAAGAGGGAATTTCTAACGGTTTTCGGAGTATATAATTAATTTCTAAATCTGCGATAACCTCTATGATTAATTTTTTATCCATTAAACTGTCGAATCTTTTTTTTTCTATTTTGTTTTGTTTCTACTAATGACCTCTCTATTAATGGAATGTGTTTTTACAAAATTTAAATTAGGAAATTGGAAACTAAATCATGACTTTTTGTATTTTTTTACCGAAATCAGGAACCGTCTCATATTTAACATTGATTGTTATGTTTACCAGGACTAATATCTAATCTAGTCAGTTGCTATGTAACTCTAGTTCTAATGGAAATCAACGAATTCATTTATACGTGTAATATGCGTAAACAATAAAACGATTATTAAAATTTGTGAAAGGGAACAGTATCAATTTGAATAATAATTCAATAATATCATCACATTTTTATTTGCAAAAAATGGATATATTTGTCCATCTTTAGCATTTTTAATTTTGTTTATTGTAAATAAATATTACAAGCTTTGAAAAAGGGCAAAAAATTGAAGTTCATTAAATTAGAACAACAATAACTACAATGGATAATACTGCAAATATTTCTGACCTTTAATGCTGAGTATCAAACCTGCATAGAGTATGTAGAAGAATATTTTCTGCATCGAATAAATGAGAATGAACATCAAAATAGAGAACAAAAGGTTGCCGAACGTAAAAGCGAATTTCGTATTCAAAACTCAAAGTCACCTCAGAATTCGGCTAGAATTTATAAATTCATATTTGCAGAATAGTTAGAAGGCAATTGCACACAAAAATAATCTAGGATTGGAAAAATAACGACATTTTTGAATGTGTTATGCCATAAAACTTGATTGAATAAAGTGAAGAAAACAGTTATATGGTTCAATAAATTGTCATTCACATTGTTTCTCTTAATTAACATGTGTATGCTTGACAGCTTTCGCACTTGCAAATGATACATATGGCTTTCATCAAACTATAAAGCACGCACGTCGAGGGTTTTGCCATGGTATGCGAAGCAGTTTCGTAGATTTCTGTATAGTGTGTCATCTTTATAAGAATTTATTTGAGGAGATGAAGAATGTGGTTACCATCAAGGGATGCAGTTTTCGAATTGTGTCCCAGTCCAGTTTCAAGATAAATGTTGAAATCTAACAATTCAGCTTCTCAAGATATTATTTAAAGATCACGAAAATAAAGTTACACGATTTCTTGACGCAACCGTTTCTCCCGACTTCAATATTTTTGAGTCACAATGACTTCTTATTAAGAAAGCAATTTAAGTCCATGTCCTCTTCCATCATTTCTGTTATGTTTTTTTAATGATTTCTTCAAAAGCGATTATTGAATAATCAAAATATTTATGCAACTCATTTTCTTGATACATTAATGCTATTTAATAAACATATTATATGACCTAAACTTATAAAAGAAAGTTCTGTTATCATGCACGCACACGTACTAGACTTTATAATCTGCACACACACACACACACACCCTAGATTTCATTATCTGCACACTCTCTCTCTCACACGCACACTAGACATTATAATCCACACATATATAAGTCTTTATAATCCACATACACACTAGTCTTTATAATCCACTTTATAATCCGCGCATACATACACGCATGAGAGCGCGCAGGCTCATACACACATATTTATATTCTGAATGCTCTTAAATACAATATATTTAATATTTCTGCATATATGGATGAATGAGACAACTAATAATTTTAGTATATATTTAATAATTATCCAATCATCTTACTAAAAAAATGCTTTACTCTAAAATCTGATTTCAACTAACTTTAATCCCAATTATTTCCAAACATTAACTATAAAAAAATAATATTATAATCCTTTTAATCAGATAACTGTGAATATTTCCTTTTTTATACCCCATATAAAAGGCTCTTTAAAGAGGAACTAAGAAAAAAAGTTTATGTTATTAAGGTAACGATCTTTACTCCACATTTCTTGCCCTTCTACTCGAAAGGGTTTTTAAAACTTAATGAGAGAAAGTCAAAGTCATTAATCAAAAATTGTCAAGTTCAAGACCTTGTAATCCGTATCTAGTTTCCACGATATTGAATATTCTTTAGTGAAACATTTCCTTCGTGCGTTTCTGGGTTGTTAAATTTTTTTTGTCTGATTAATGTAATAATTGATGAAGTATCCAGCGTCTAATTAAGGAAATAAGAAAAATATCAGGCATTATAAAATGTTTATTGCATTCTGAATAATTTATTTAAAATATAAAACATGTTTTAAATGGTAGAATTTCTCTAATTCCCCCCCCCCATCATATTATGCATCGATACTAACCATTTTGCTTATTTTATACTAGACGCCTTTGGCGACCAGCCGGTTCGCCAGTATTACCGCTAGCTACAATTATCAATTAAATTTTTTAAGTAACTGGTCTCTTAAAGGATTCTCAAACAAAATATTTTTAATCTTCAAATTTTGATAGCCATACCAAACTTATACTGTTTAGATCGTTTCGTTCAATTTACTATATATATTTTGCTATTTTGTTGTCATTTCCGGCAAAGCTTCAACTTTAATTTAAAATATAAATGATGAAATTGCAATTAATATTAAGATATTTTTTAATTAAACCAAGCGTTTTATTTTATTTATCATCATTATTGTTATTTATTAATTATTGAGTATTGCAAACAGAATCGCTCGGTATTTAAGTGTTATGTTAACTACAAAATATTTTTCATCATTTATGTAATATCTAAAACAATAATTCAACAAAAATTTCTGAGATTCAGCATAAAATTCAGTTTTTAGTTTTGCTTTCAAAAGGATTGAAATGAAATCAATAATAATATTTTGTTCCGGCCTATAAATATATTCTGAGAAATATTCTGGACACACCAAATTTTAAATAAATGTATGAATGTTTCTATTTTCCACGATCAACTAAGACTTATTTATGAAGTTTTGAATGTTAAAAATTTAGAAAAACTCAACATTTTCATAATCTTGAGAAACTAATCTTGAGAAACCTGCGCGACTCGATTGGCGTATTTTCTTTGAAACGATCGATGGAAAACCTAAAATTATCCTTTTTTTATTGAATTGTGATATTCAAATTTTCATGAATCAGTCAGTTTAAGTGATTGGAAATTAACTCTTAAAAGTCAGTGATTTAGTTGATTGGAAATTAACTCTATGACCACCATAAAATCTGTGCTTTCTCTTGTGGTGTATGCATTCTCCTTAATATCCGCTCGAATAAAACATCACATACAAAAGTACTACATAGAACCAACACATCAAAAGTAAACATAACATTTCAATAGTTGCCAAAAAGAAAAGAAAGAAAAATGCAATTAATAAGCAGACGATATTTAGAAAAGTACAGATATTCAGAATGGAAAATGAAATTATCTGAAATTAGAAACACGCGCAGACAATATTTACAAAAGTAAAAATATTCAAACCTGAAAAGGAAAATATATGAGTTATTCCATCAATAAATGCCATAAGTTTGTTTATATCTTCATTATTTTATGAGTTATTAAACATCAAAATGGATCCGGAACTAAATAAACACCGTGTATAGAGAGTGTAACAGATCATAAAATAATTTTTCTTGAATTTATTTTTTAGAAAAAATAATATTTCATATTTGTTTCATTTCCTACAGACACGTGCCGAAAATTATATTTTTGCAGATTTCATTTCCAAAAAGATTTAATTTATTTTTAATTGGGGCTTTAATCAATGTGATAGCAGCACTTTGAAAAAAGCTAATTTTTTCCCATGAATGCGAAACCTGCTTAATCTTAATTTTTATTTTTTACGAAAAAAATTATTGAAAAACGTAGTTAAAATATTTATTCAAAAATTCATTAAAAATAGAAATTTAATTTTAAGATTAAAACATTAGTATCATTTAAAAGATAAATGTTTGATATTTAACTTCATGTAAAAATCTTTTTTGTGCGGTAATATTTTCGGAAGTTATAGCAGAAACACGTCAAAATTTCGCTTAATTTTTAAATATATAAATTTCTATTTAAAAATTCGAAAAAATAACCCCCAGGTGCACATTACCGGCCTCCAAGGTATCACGTGCCAAATTTGGTAGCTGTAGGTTGAATGGTCTGGCCTGTAGAGCGTCAATACACACACACATTGAGCTTTATTATAAGTATAGATAGATCTTTATGATCAAAGACAGAAATTATTCTTAAAATTATTTTAAATGAATGAAAAGTATTTTCTAAATCCATTTTTAAAATTAATGAATTTCTGAAATAAGAAAATAATTCATAAACACAATTTTTTTTCTAAAGGATATACATTTTATTTTGGAACAATTATTTGAAATATAAAAATAACTTCTATTATAAAAAACATTATGTCACTTATTCTCGTGTTCTTGCTTCATAAGTAAAATACGTGCAATCCAAAGTATGACTATTTTTACTGTGAAAATTTTTAATACATTCTACATTCTATTGTGTTAAACAGTTAAGTTATTTGTTATATTTTATAGTACATAAATTTAAGAATAAACTTTTACAAAAGCCTCTAAGGATTTCCTAAGAGTTTGAAATGCCTTTTAAAAATGCGCAGCAAAGAAGTGCAAGGAAAGGATTGAACTTAACATCTTTAACATATTCATCTTCATTGAAAATTATACAGGAAAGGGAAAAACATATTATATTATAATTATTACTATTGTCACATCTTAACTAACTGACTTGGTGTAATTAATTTGTATAATAATAAAGCAGAATATGTAACCGCATATATGTACTGATATCTAAGATAATTTAATTGATAATTTGCCATAATTTTATTTTTGAACAGGGAAAGTTTTAAAAATTACTCAGATTTTAATAATGATATATGGATGCGTGAAAAACGACAGATTATATTTGAATGGTATTTTTCATCGTTTTTCTGGAAATATAAAATTTGAAGATATTGAAAATTTATTATTATTTTTTATACTTGGTCTTGCTATTTATTAATTAAATATTTTCATAATTTTTTAATTTTTTTAATTTGAACATTGAATGTTCCATCTATTTCTATTATTTAGTGCATTTAATAAAATAATTTTACATGTATGTGTTTTTTAAGGCTTTGACATACAAAAAAATAAAGGAAAAGACGTATAATCAATATTTTAATGATCAACTTTAATTATCACAATTGTATTTGTAGTAACACATATTCGTTTAAAAGTAGTAATTCAATCTTTTAAAAATACTACTAGAATGTAAACTCAGACATGAAAAAAAATATCCAGTTGAATTAAAATGAGATATTCATCATAAATCTCATACTTTTATTGTACATCTTGAGAATATTATGGATCTCAACTGACACGATTTATGTACATGCTAATAGATATTTAATTAAAAAATTAATCGTTATCTAAAGTGTTGATTAAATTAAGCATGAAGAAACAAATTAGGGTCAGAGAATGTTGAAAACCAGTAATTTGGCAATAATATCGGAATTTTTAAATTTCTTTTTTTAAATGGGAAATGAAGTAACATTTTTTATATATTCTTTTTCATCATCACTTAAATTAGCATCAAGCAATTAATTTTTTTAAATTTAACATTTGTAAATAATCCTGTAGTCAAAATACAGGTTGCACAATGAAAACTTTCCATCTTAATATAAACGTTGAAATGATTGAGACTGAAATATTGCAAGTTTTACAAAGGCGTAAAATGGTTTATAACTGGAGTTTCAAGCTATTTAAAACTTTGTTAAGGAAACAAAAAGAATAATTAAAGATTGTAAAATTATCATATAATAGTTTAATTTGTCCTATTCTTTTAGAAGTATCTTTCTATACGACTTTATCAAGATGATGATGCGTATAATCGTTTTTAGCGCCTTGTTTTTTATATAGATATTATATAACCTATTCATTTTTTTTTACCAGTAACATTTATATTTTTACCAATAATGTATTCATTTTTTTTTCTTCGTCAGTGATATTTAGACAGGTTATTTTTGGAGGAGAAATAATTTTTGAAATAAATTCAATTGTATATTCCTACGACATAATGTGATTATCTCAGTATTCACTAACTTAACGCATTTATTATTTGCACTCTTTTAACAGAACCTAGTACTTTAAAATTATCGAAAATCAATAATTTTTTTTCAGATTTCAGATATTGCCATTGGAAAAGCTATAATCCAATTGATTGTTACAAATAATTAATTTCATTAGCATGAAATATTTATAAGTCTTTGCTAATTTGTTCCGGGTAAATTCATTTATTTTCATTTCTAAATTGTATATGAGTCAAAAATTGTTTTATTTGTGCTATAAAGATGTTGTGTTTCTAAGACAGGATTATACATATTATAGCTATTTTTATCAGATTGAAATCCAAAGCCTCATAAAACTCAAATTTTGAAACAACAATCTTTAATTAATTCTGTAATGCTACTCTGCGTAATTAAAACTCCATCCAGGTGCAACGGATTTCTAATCTAAAGTCTTGCAAATCGGTTTCAGAAATATGGACTTCACAGTTTGAAGATGTCCAATTTCATGATGAAAATGGTTTAAATGGTTTCAGGAAAATTCAAGTTTATTATTTTGCAAGTTTATTTTAAGAATGATAGCTCATGAATCTCCTGAAAAACCAAACTTTCATTTATCATAAGGATTTGTTTATTTCATAAATGTCTAAATAAATTTAGAATTTTCCAATTTTTATTTAGATCAACATTCTGTGAGTAAGTGACATTAATAGACCTCTTCGGAAAATGCGCATATAAATTGTGTGGCAAAAATTTAGTGATGACGGGAACACCCTTGTAACACAGAGTATGTGTAATGTGAAATTATATTGTACTGAAATGACTTTTATTTTTTTATTTCAAAAAACACGTTTATTTATTTACTTAAACTAACACACATTTTTGTGCATATGAATCATAAGAAATGCTGCCTCTTGAAAACATGTAAGAAAGGATAAAAAAGATCCTCATCTTGGTGTTTATTACCAGGCGTGCCACTTAATGAATAGTCTAAGACAATTTACGGCTGTCTAATTGCTTCTGGGATGAGAAATACAACACTGCGATACATTTAAGAAAAAGAATTCATATTATATGCCGATTTTTTAATGATAATAATTATTAATAATCTTTTATTTGCTACTTTGATTACAATTTGGCTTCAAAATATTTTAAACATCTCCAAATTTATGAATACACTTGAGTTTTTACGAAAATTGTAGTTCAAACTGCAAATTGTCCCTACTTATTTCTCTTTGTGAACAAATTCGTCATAGCGCAAAATGTACTTTTTCCATGATGGGTATACTCGTCAAAACCAGTTAACTGGTTAAATAACCATAAAATAATTTTTAGATCTTACAATAATCATGTATATACAATTAATTGCGATGAAAGATCTGTGATAAAAGCTTTATATGAGAAATAAATTTCTGCATCAAAGCAAACAATTCGTCTGATGAAAAAAATATACAATATATATAGCTCTTGGTTTCTGATAGTCGATATTAAAATGATGAATAATTTGTAGAGTTAAGCATTAATTCAATTAGTAGTATCAGTTTTATAAAGATAAACAGTATTTTTCTGATCATGAAAATTTTAGTTTTCCTAGTTTTATTCCAGGTAATGAAGAATGGTTGGAAAAGTACTAATAAAAGATGATGGCAGACTGATTTCAATGTTAATAATATATTTGTGAAAGGAAAGATATATTCTAATAAATCTAATTGTTTGTTTAAACTAAAGGCGTAGCTCCTTATATATACGTGGCAATATATACAATAAAATTCAATGAAAGATTTGTATTAAATCATATTTATTTATGTGAAAAGTAAATTTTTTCAAGAAAGCAAATCATTTTTTTGAGAAAAACGTACTCAATGTATGTAGCCTTTAGCTTTTGATAGTCCGTATTGAAATTAAAATTAGTTCGTAGAGTTGTTAAGCTTAATTCAATTTTTCGTAACAATTTTATGATCATAAACAGTGTTTTTGTGTTCATGAATTTTTTTTCAATTTTCCCGGTTTTATTCAGAATAATGCAGAATGATAAGAAAAGTACTAATAAACAAAGATGTCTCTCTGATTTCCAGTTTATCAATAGATTTATGAAATAAAAGATATTACGTATATTTGTTTATGAAATTGAATGAATGGATTTACTATAATTGTGTTCTGGCCTTTTTATGTTTTTATAGTTTACAAGAATCTTTCTTATATATAGAAATGAAGAGAGGAAAAATTCTGGTTTGAGATCAAAAGTAGGAGCAATTACATGAAATAAATATATTCTTTTTTACTTTAATATATGCGATTTATAACTATTATTTACAAATAGAGATTGATCTGTTTTGAAATAATTCTGGAAATATTAAATTTTTCATCTTACCCGGAAAACACATTAGGGAACACTTTTGTAGACTCTTCTATGACTTCTTTCCCATAAATATTCTCAATGGAACGATATATTACTCAAGGAATGAGATTCCATTATGTCAAGAAAGTAAATAAAATATTTTTACTGTTTTCACTGGAGATTTAGAGATTTTTTATACTCTCAACATTGTTTAAATATTCTTAAAAGCAATGCATTTTATTTATTGTGATGCTTTCTAGGAAGTGAAAGTGGTTGCTCTTCAAATAATTAAATATATCTTTACATATACTTATCGTCTATAACCTCGATATGTAAAAATTGCATATTTTTTTAGCTATATGCAATTTTATATATAGATCTTTGAAGTTTACTGAATTTATCGCGCACCATTTTTACTGAATCTATAGTGGGACTTTGTATTTTGGATGCCCTTTTTTACCAGCCTGTTCACAACCTAAATGGACACAAAACTACAGTTTCTAGTCACAAGATATCATGCCAATTTTATCTAGTCATTGCATTTAATAAAATTACTGAGTTTGCATACATACCGAAAGTATAGACCAACAGACAGTCAATCTTTTCACGGATATGATTCAAGATTTGGTAATTATCTATACTCTAAATATTAAACCTGTATATAAAATTTCATTTACTTAGCTATTTGCATTTTGTAGTTATCGATTTCCTTTCAACCACTCTGAGGTCGAATAAGCAGAGAACAAGACTTTCTCTGAGTTGATTTTGTCTAAAATGTGATAGAAATCTAAAAATTTGGTAATAATTCCACATACTAAATTTCAGCCGTCTAGCTCAAAGAGCTTCTGAGTAATCGTATTTAAAGATTGAATTACTGACAGACACACATAATACCAAAAATATGTTTTTTGTCCACAGAGTGGTCTGGACTTAGGTGGTAGTGACAGTCTTCAAAATCTCGAGTTCGAATTTTTTGATGATTACAACACTTTTATACTTCATTTACGAGAAAATAAGAAATACAAACTGAACTCGGAAAGGTATAAATTTCGGAGATTCCTAACAACACACTTCTTCGAGGTCTCTTCGATTCTGTTGAGGTCACTTTTAAAAGTTTGCAGTTTTTCTTTTCGAATATTTCGTATGTATTCAAATACAGCAAATATTATGCACCAAAATGGTATTGATGGCAAAATACTGAATGACACAAGTGTTATATATTTCCAAAAAATTAACTGTTTTGTAAAACGGTTGGAAGCAATTCTTTATCTAACGTTAAAATATTTCCTTAAATTAATAACCGATAAAAATTTCAAGCAAGAAAATGCAAAATGGTTACAAATAATATCTAATAATTGAATGTCTGATAAAAGATAATAAACAATGAGCTGGATAAACATAGAAAATATTTCTTAACACTTGAATGTTGATAAAACGTTTATATTAGTGATAAAAAGATAAACATAATCATAGAGAAATCCTAAAATTAGGTACTTTTTACATCAGCAGAATTTTAGAACTCTAATAATTCAAGACATTATAAAATATTTATACTAATTTCATTATGTTCATCACATGTATTTATTAATATTGATAATTTTATTTAAAATATAAATGTCAGAGGTGCATAGTAAAATATCATAAAGGGAAAAATACGAAACTCTATGTAGATGGATGAATTTATATACATATATTATAAATTGCTGGAATCATTCTTTTTTTTCTTTTCAATTAAAAGTAGGTGATTTAATCAGTGCTTTACTTGACGTTGTAGAAATTGAGAAATATTTGTATATACCAATAAATGAAGTAAGGCGAACTTGTGAAGAAAGGAAATTCTCCTTTTTTTTATTTGCTCAAAATTGAATAAAAAAAAATCAACTTTACAGAAATGAAAGAAGATGATGGAGCATGATGCATATACCATCTCACAATATATATATATATAACTTTCACATATGTCCGTTGTTGTAAGAATCCTATCCAAATTTTAAAGATTTCTTTCACAAAGCGAATTTCGGAATATAAAAGAGAGGAATGGATTCTTCTAAATTGTCAATCTTATTTAGAGTCGCTTCTCTCTTTGAAAACATTTCTAAAGAAAGATATTTTTAAACTTACTTAAAAATACTGAGGCAACAAGAGCAATGATTTAGAGGTAAAATGAGAAGTTACCATTAATATACGAAATGGAAATGCATTTGGATATTTTAACGCACTTCTCAAACGGAAATGTCACGATTCTTCGGTTTTGATACATCTCGTAAGAAGCTAAAATCAGAACTTTGAAACTGAGATTTTTATTTATTAAATTTTCATATACTTCCAGAAGTTTATTAATAGTTGAAATATGCCATTTGATTCATTTGATATGTATGAATAGCTTCTGAAAATATTTGAAGGGAAACTTTTATATTTTTTATCTTTTCTAACTGAATTGTGACTCATATTTAAAGCGCCATTTTGAATCCTTTGAATAGTGCTTTAAGATGCATTTAGCAGGTTCACTGGTTCATCGTAAAGCATGAATTTGCTCCAATCGCTTCCATAATTTAGAGTCATATTAGATGAACATTTTATTCTCATAGGCTTATTTGACTGCTTGATACTTTCTGTAATACTGAATCTCGAAAAAGTTCTTATTTGAAAGTTATCTGAAAATACTTTGTTCGTATGAAATTACAATTTGATTTGAGAGTTTCTGAAACCTCAAAATGAAATGAAGATTCTTTTTAAAATTTTATTTACCAGATCATGCATGTTTATATATGTTCAAATATTATATACAGGCTAGAACATATTTTAAATCTGAAATATAGAAAATTAAGTTGCATATTTAAATCGAAATAATCAAATTCAAATTTTAGAAGATATTGTTTTTTTTCACGAATATGAATTATTGATAATATTAATACTGAGGTAAGATTTTTAATATAAGGAAATGAACATTAAAAAAATTTAACGCATGGATAAAATGATTGCACAGTAGAATAAAATGCTTGAAAAATAATAATTTGCGAGTTGCAATAAAAAGCGATATTAGTATATCTTTAAAAATATATGGCTTTTGAATATGAGAACTGTCTTTTTATTTTGCAGTAAAAAACACTCTATTCGTTTAATGTTGTTATTCATTTTCCAGGAGTCATGACAGAAACTCAGATAACATAAAATTTGGGACTATCTTCAATCACCTCCAGTGTAATTAAAGTGGCTTAGATTTCGGGAAAGAGAAATAGATTTTACTTATTTGTAACTATTTCCATTATAGTTATCTTTTCATTGAAAGTAAATGTAGATCTTATAATAATTTGTAATTTGATCCATCATCTTTCAATCTGAAGGCTGAGTTAAAAAATTGGTATCGATAAAGATTAAAAAAAAAAAAAAAAAGAGAGAACTGAATTTAAGCTTTCAAAATTTTATAAGATTTGGAATGCATATGTATTCGTATTTTGATGTGGAAAAGTATAAAAAAATAGCAATAAAAAGATAAAATAGAGGAAAAATAATATATATACATATATTGCAAATGCAACATCTACATTTTTATAAATATTATTGAACTTATATTATGTTATCTGTATAAATTGGGCAAATAATCCTGTGGAAAAGAATATAATTTTGATCGATTTGTAATAACAATATATAATTACATTTTTCAATGCAACAATATATATAGCAGTTTTCTTCAATTTCCCTTATTTTATGCATAAAATCTGTTGACATCTATGATGAACTCTTTCATTATTCCCAGTGACAAAAATGTGCCCCGTTCTGTACTAAGGTCATATACAAAATGTCAGCCTTTTATCACAAAAAGTCTCAATGATATGAAATTATATAAATGCTGACTTAAACCACTTTTCGATGCCTGGATATGATTTCGCAAAAAGGAAAAATCATGTCGGATGTTCGCGTTTTAGGGATCGTGCACAAATTAACAAAGAAAGTAATGATTGAATAAATAAAAAATAATTTTGCTATTTATTGGTTCTAAAGTATTACAAATTTTCAGAAATAATAAATTAAAGGAAATGTTACATAACTTGTTAAAAATGTTTTCCATCCGTGCTAATACAGAGCTTCATTCGTCTGATAAATCTCCTGTACACTCTATCAAGTTTTCGTTCGGTGATGTCACAACAACCCTCTAAAATGCGTTTTTACAATTCGGCTTTATTTAAGGGAGGTGACAAATAAACCGCTGTACGTAAACGACCACCACAAAAAATCCATAGGCGTTAAAACAGGTGGTTTAGGGGAAATTCGACTGAACCATGCAAGCTAATCCACTTATCTGGAAACTCGTTATTTAATCAGTGTTTTACAACTGTAGTATGGAGAGCTGGAGATCCCTCACGTTGGAATCAAACATGTGGAAGTACTATTAGGGGAAGTTCTTCCATAAAATCAGGAATAACCACATTCAGAATCTCATTAGCATATTTGTCTTCCGTCAAAGTACCATCATACAGTATGGGCTCGAGCAAGCGGTTTTTGAAAATACCACACCATGCATTCACAGAAAATTGCCTCTGGTTATGAATAGCATGCGCCACGAATGGATTTGCGTCTGACTAAAAGTGCTCGTTTTGAGGATTTATGCATCCATATTGTTTAAAACAGCATTCGTCTGTTCAAATTATGTTTTTCAGGAAAGAGGGATTAGCATCTTCCTGATTAAGATTCCAATTACAAAAATTTAGATGACGTTGATAATCTGCTGGTTCCTGTCCCTACACATCATGAATGCTAAAAGGATGCCATCTAAACCGTATCAGTATTCTCCACACTACTGCGTGTGATAGGTTCATTTCTGAAGCAGCAGTACGAAGACTACTGCAAAAGTAACCCAAAATATCAATTTCTTCATCAGTTGAGTGAAGTATGGTCCTACCTTGTCCACCTACAGTATATACCCTTACTCTTTCACGTATTCGTTGCAATAATCGGGAAATGACTCTTCCAGAAGTATGTCGGGATTTGGGATATTTACGCCGAAATTCCCGTGCAGTTTCGCTAGCTATTGATATTACATAAACTGTAAAGCATTAGAGCTTCAAAAGGTTCTTCATTGTTCTTCAAGTTCTTCAAAAAGTTCTTCATTCATACTGTTTGTACAGGGTGATTGCACTCTCAAAATTTAGCAGAAATGTGAAACATTTATGTGTGAGTAATTCTTACGTAAGCTATGCTATTGATCAATGACAGAGCACAAAATACATAATATAATGTCGCGTCTGTTGAGTTTATGGGATGCACCGATCAGAGACATATATTTGCATATGTAAACATTTCTAAGTTTTTTTAAAGTTCATTAATTATGCTATTTTTAAGTTATGTCCTGTAATTCATGATATAAAACTTTAAAGCATTTTTCAGGAAGCATAGATTTTGAAAATAAAGATATGAAGCAAATTTTATTTCCTTATGATGCATTCCTGCGTCGCGTCATCTGCACTGAAACTGTAAACATTTGTATTTTAATTTGTGATTGACCCTTCAACAACTTTGTTTTAACATATCTTTGAGAGTTTTCATGATAAAATTCTGAAATTTTGTACGTAACCTTATTAGAGGATGGGGCACATTTTACTCACTGGGAATTTTTTTTGTACTGGGTCAGTATAAAAATTTAAATTTTGTATTTTTTAAAGTTTGATCCCCAGAAAATTTTAATCGATTTCATAACATTTTGCACCTTTTTTATATATATAATTTATATATATATATATATATATATATATATATATATATAATTTTAAAAAAACATTAAAATATTAATAATCCATTATTAATATCAGTAATGTTTCAATTATTTATTATCTCAAATTGTCATTATTTATACTACGATTGATTAATTCAAAATACAATATTTATCTACTTTAAAATTCAAATAGATAATGACGTAATGAATATCAATATTAATGACGAGAAAAGTGTTTTTAATTTCATTATCATTCATCTGCCATAATTGGATAACAAAATCCATAACAACAGTTTTAATCATATGCCTAGAAATGATTATGTAATTACAAATATTGCAGAACAATCCAATATTTGCAAACCCCTTGTTTCTAAGAAACTTGGAGTTCTGGAATCTTTGAGTACTGAAACACCCGAGATCCTATTTCAAAATAATAGAAATTCCCTTCTGCTTCTCTTAGAAGTAGCTATAGTAGTAGATCGTACTCTTAATGATACTGTTTAACCTATGACAACTAATAGTTCGGATCTTCTTTCTCTCAGAGTGAGCTTCTCCAAAAAATAAAACGCATGGCTCAAATATTCTATCGATCACACCTAACGAAGAGGTTGGGAACTTCCCATGAATATTTGAGCTCTTTGGATGATCGTTATCGATGAAGAGCTCAATTTGAAAATGAGTTGAGCTCGATGAAATTGAAATGTAGGATTCATATAAAATCTGAATAATCACAAAAGAAGCATTGAATGTTGTTGTTTCTTATGGCACTTGCCATAGACAAGCCCGCTGTTACGAAGACAGTTATTTTAAGACGCTGGGGGAGCGTCTCTTGTCTTTTAGTAGCTCCAACTAGTGCCAAGAGTAAGACTTTGAAACTCACGCATCACAATCACTTGCACAGACCCTTTTTGCAGGGGGGGGGGGCACATTAACACATCTCACAGATAGAACAGATGAAGAACAACCATGTCTGAACCGAGACTCGAAACCAGGACGCCCAAATCACGGGGATGATTTCCACAGGAAGATGCACTACCCATATGACAGGACGCCGGCAGCTCTGAATGTTGAATATATAATTGACAATTCATTATATGAAAAAATATTTATAAACGAGAGAATCGTGAAGTCGAGTCGCTTTTCTATAGACTACTGGGATGAGTGATTTCTAAAGGAATTGATTAAAAAATTTCAAAACTATCTTTGAGACGAATAAAAAATATGTCAAACCATTAAAAATGGTTGAAACTATTTTTACAACGTTATATTTACAGAAAAAATATAACGTTAGTAACATTTAAAAGATTTAACAATCAATTCATTCTGATTTTTCACAATTGTTTCTGATATATGATACAGAATTTAAATGTAGTTTTACAAAAAAAATTTACTTGAACCAAGAATTTATCATAAATGTTTTTAAAAATTATATTCTTATTAAAAAAAATAATCTCTTTCAACTGTCATTAATTTTTCAATTCTATCTTTAAAAATCAGATTTGAAGAAAAATGTAGTTATTTTCTAAATTCCACTTGTTTACTTCTTTATTGCTGTATTTCAGTTGAGACATTAAGAAACAAATTAAACATATAATTAAATACAGGCTCTGTATTTTTTTCTATATTTATAGTATAACTTCCAATCATTTGTTTACAATGTCATATTTTGAAGTTTTTCTTAATGAGATTTCGAAATGTTTAATGAAAATCATTTAGGAAAATATTCAAAAGAAAAAGTAAGATAGATTTAGAAAAGAAAATATTTTTTCTGACGAATACTAATAAAAAGTGTTTAAAAAAATATAAAAGTGAATATGAAAATATTTTTAAAGACTAAGGGGAATTTCAATGATTTTTATAAGGATACTATATATGAGAAAACAACAACGAGTTTCTCTTTTCAAAAAAATAATAAAATAATTCCCAATTCTTTTAAATAAGTATCAAATTAACCATCATGATTTTCAAGAAAAATTTCGAAATTGGAGAGAAATCCCAAGAAGACGCTATTTTTTTAAAATCTTCTAATTAATATCAGTGTATTAATATATAAAAAACCTATGTACTCGAAACCATAATAATCATAATTCGTTGAATTTTTTTCAAGCAAAATTAAACTTTTTATAGTTATTTCTCGATTAAGTATTCTAATTATTTCTTCTTCTTTTTTATCTCTTAAAATTTTCTACTAATTTCTAGCTACATTTTTGATATTTGATTCAGTAGGGGAAATTCAAGTGGAATTTATTCCATTTAGAGATAAAAATATTTATTTTAATGGAGTTA
Organism: Argiope aurantia; assembly: GCA_026543865.1. NCBI lineage: Eukaryota > Metazoa > Arthropoda > Arachnida > Araneae > Araneidae > Argiope > Argiope aurantia. Next base: position 102,574 of record JAPMOR010079883.1, on the reverse strand, counting down.
AAATATTCATCGTAAGAGAAAATGTATTTTAGTGAACAAGGACATGATTACGAAATTATATATATATATATATATA
>JAPMOR010079883.1:75033-94454 GCA_026543865.1 Argiope aurantia | reverse complement strand
TATATATACAGAATTTATAGGTTTACTTTTATATTAGTTCTAATCTAAATGTTTAAAATGCTCTTTGCTATAAAAGTCACTCAAGCCGATTAAAAAAGTGTCAATTTTACCCATTGTATTTTTTATTTTTTTATTTTTCATATAAATGTTGAATTTTACATTATATTGTCTTCTATACCTTCTTACATTATATACCTTCATATACTGTAAAAATAAATATGATTTAAAAAGTAAAAAGCAATATGTTTTTCAAGAATATTACTTATTTTAACATGTAAATTGACAAGAAAATGTATGTTCCAACGCATTTACATTTTTCAATGATAATATATATTAAAAGATTTCTAAAACATATCTATATATCAAAAAAAATATCTGCAAAATATATTGGCAGTGTTTCATACTAATAGATTCATAAGAAAATTTAATTTGAGTGTAAATGAAATACGCTCTCGTAGACCGCATCTCCCCAGTTAAGTCCTAAAATTTCATCTCCCCAGTTAAGGGTTAAAACTCTCCTAGCTTTTATTGTATCGGTATTACTAGAAACACGCATTTGTGGCATATAATAAAAATATATAATGTTATAAAAAGTTCTCAGTAGGAAAGTAATTAAATTACTGGAGATTTTCTATTAGCTTCCATAAATTTAAATTAAAAATTTTTTTAAAAAATTTTGCCAAATAATTTAGTATTTATATGATACAGAAAAAAATCATTTATAAGTCTAACAAAAATTAAGAATATAAGATTCAAAATGAAGCAATTAGTATAAGAATTAAATGTGGTATTTCTAGAAATGCACAAAAAAGGTATTCTGAAAATTGACAAAATTCAATGGCTTTGCAAATTAGAAAAAAAAATGACGTGCTGCTCAATTCAGAATGACTTTAGTTAAATAAACCTCTCATATTCAAATCTATTATATACAATATATAAATTCAAATTCAGCAGGCATTGCCTTTTCTATAACTAGTCAATTCCTGGAAGGAAGATTTTTTTTTATCGAAATGTTGGTTTAACAGAATTTATGTCTAGTTAATGGCTATCACTGAAAGATAATCGATTTTAGTTTTAGGCAGTTTTTATCTCAATTCAGTCATTTTATAAATGAAAGAATGTTTATCAGATTTATTCTCAAATTTTTCGAGCTAAATTTCAAAACTTAAAAGGAGTTCTAGAAAAAAATAATAAAAAGCTAACATGTAGATGGAATTGCATGAGACAACCAGAAGATAAAGAAATTTGCTAAAAAGTAATATCAATTAAATTTACATTTTGTATTTATGAAGCATGATTGCATTTTGCATAATTTTCTTTTATATGCACTTATTAAAATAAATAATAAAATCTTCGTTAAGGTAACAGCAGCGATTTTGTAGGATAAAAATGAATATATAGAAAGATAATTCTATTTTGCAAAGTATTATTAATTTATTCCACCTAATAATCGTAGATTATAAATAAATTATGCTAATAATTGCTGATATTACTGACAGTAGTTTCTGCTGTGAAAAACTGATATTGCTGACAGTAATTTCCGCTGTGAAAAACTGATGTTGGTAATGCACGTTTTAGAGAGAAGATGGAAAAAGGTAAGGCAAAGAAAAAAAAATTTCGATCTTTAAGCGCGTAGAACGTTTTAAAGTGCATATCATTTAAAATATGCAAAAAGTGAGAACTGATATTTAACTGAACGAATCAAGCAATCTGCATATTATTAAACTGTGCTCTTTCATAGAAAAAAAAAATCAGTCACAGAATTTATATGCTAGCAAAAAAAAAAAAATGTCTTTCTTAATGTTTTATGTGTGATTAGTATAGCGTATTTAGAATTGCACTAAATTCATTATTTACAGTGATAATAATCATTTTTAAATTCATAAACAAAATTCATTAACAATTCATTCATAAAAAAATTATCGAACATACACAGTTTGGTAAACACGCTTTATTGGCATCGAATATATTATATATTTAGTAGAAAAACGGGTGGCTCCATAAGTAAACGATTAAACTCTCTCTATATATAAATATCAATAGTAACTTTTTTTTCATTTATTACTTAAAAATTCTTGAAACCTAATGCCTACATTTGGAATGTATGACAAAATTTCCTGTAATGCATTAAGGTTCGATTTTCGAACCAATTGTTTTAATTGGAGAAGGAAACGACTGTAAAAACAAAACTGAGCGAAAACGACCCAAAAAAACTATGGTATATGAAAAGAAAAAGTATTAGATAAAATACCGTAGGATATTTGTCAGATAGATTAAAATTAATCTATGTGGGACTCTTCTGTAAATTCGCATTTCCTTCCTTGGCCGTCCTTGAAATTAGATATCTTAGCTCCGGTCTGTCACATTTGCGGTCAAAGGTTTCCAAATTTCTACCGAAAACCGATATTTAATCAACATGACATCAGGCAGAAATTCTGCAGTAATTTTGGCTTCACTCATTCCGAACAATGGATAATCAGTAACAAAGAATAACACCTAAACCAGTATCATCCTACTGCCTCAAAATCTCGTTCTCTGCAACTTGATTGCAATTTTGCAGAATACATCTGATATGCCAGTGGGGAAGCATAATATCAGTTTACTTGAGCCCTTGCAGTGGAAAAATGTATTTTCAAAGCAATGACGGAATGAGCTGGCTTGATTCATATTTATAACACAAGTATTACAAACATCAATAATCGATTCACAATGAACGGAAGTTCCAAAGGAAAAGAATACAAGCAAAAATGCAAATATAAAGGGGGGAGGGGTATAATAAAATTTGCTGTATGTTAAGGATAAAAAAAAGTCCGTTAAACGACGATGATCCTTATATGTATTATATTTTTGAACACACATAGTTTATACCATACATTATTTCTAATATAATATAATTATTTATTCTCAAATAGTATTAAAAGTAGTATGTAAAATCAACAGATATATGCGTCATTTTTACTAAAATCTTTTGCATAAAGAAAAAAAAAGACATATTTATTTTCAAAATAAATTTATTTAAATAAACATTTCATATTCTGTTCTTTTATGTACAGTATAACAGAATTGAGTATGAATTCAATACATTAATATAAATTATCGTCAAATAAGGAAATAAGATTGAAAATTTCATCAACAAATTATAGGAAGCCAATGTTTTAACAAGATACTTGAAATCTTAATAAATAAGAACACGTTTGCAGTCCTACCTTGATTTCGTAGTTAATTTTTTGCAATCATAATAAGGATTTATTTATAAACAGATTTAATAAAGAAATAATCATAATAATTTCCAGTATTTCTCTCAAAGTGGGAAATTGGAATGTTTTTAAGGAACGAGCACGTCAATATTTGTATTGACGTAGGAATGATTAATCATAATATATAGAAAAAATTTTATACTGATGTATTGCAATGATGGAATAATTTGTTTTGTCATTAAAACTAAAAACTGCTTTTTTTATATCTCTTATTTCCACAATAACTTTAAATTTTCATTTAAAAAAAACATTTTTCATTTATTTCAGAAAATTTAAAACTAACTTTTTAACTGTATTTTAAAACCTGAGGAGTTATTTCAATAATAATTAATAAATTGTAATGACAGAAAATCGAGTTTTAAACTTAACATATTGAAATACAATATCAAAACACTACTGTAGAGAAATGAAGAACTAATGTAATGATTCGACTATCAAGAATACAATTACCAGAGCTCTTTAAAGAACCTTTTATGAACTTAGCGTAGTTTGTAATCTAATTCATTCTTTGTCACAACCATTCTTTTGTTTAGTATAAAATCTTCCTTTCTGTAAATTTTAATAAAAACGAAAACATCGATATTAAAGCCTCAAATATTTGTGTAGTTTCCTCATATAGGAAAACCATATAAATTCGTAACTTAATTAAACATCTCTTAGAATTTTCCTTAATTTGTTTACATTTATATCCCTTAAAATAAGAAAAGATAATTTAATTAAATTTTTAGATGCTTTATTTCATTACTTTTATCTAAACTTAAATTTAAAAATTCTTTGCTGCTAAAATTAACGTAAAGCTATTTTATATAATGATTTGTGATAAATCAGAAATTTATGAAATGATAACTGATAATTATCAAAAAAGAAAGGATAATAAAGGAGAATTTACAAAAAAGAAATTAAAGAGAAGGAGAATGCAAATATTAGTTTGTTGGCAATATGCAGGCTAAACTCTGTGTATAGAACTACAAAATTCGGCACATTTACCTATGCTTTAAATGGGAAAAATTTGCGCTTCTGAGTGAAGTTTTTATAAAAATCGGAATTAAAATTTTAAACATATAAAATTCATTGAGGTTTCACTGCTTTTCAGTGATTATGATAGGATTTTTTTCCACCATTTTAAAAACAACAAAACATAAAAAAAGTATTGTTTGCCAATGAATTCTAAAATGCTTTGCGCTTCTGCGCATGCCTTAGGATGGATTCAATTCTTCAAAATAAGGACGATAGGAGTGGTAGTTTTCATTTAATAAAAAAGTAAACTCGGATTACTCGCGAACTGAATTAAAATAAAACAACACGGTCAGAATAGGCACATATACGTAAAAAAAAAGTATCTAATTGGGCGGAAATCAAGGTTAAAGAATGACGAAGAATTCCGGGAATGCATTCTTCCTTCCGCGTCTCACCATTTAATGGGTTAGAGTCGTCGAATAGTCGTCTCAGGTTACAAACAAATAGTACTTTAAAACGTAAACAAACGTTTTTATGGATCTAATTTAGTTACCGAGCAGAAATATCTAAACTTTTGAAAAAAAATGCATTATTTTCAGAAATATGTTACATTATCATTATCATTATTTTATCAAGGCTTTAATTGCGTGACTTTCCAAATTTTCTTCAGCGCTAAGGGAGAAATATTTTGTTTATTATCTACCCAGTTTACATGAACTGAATAAGAAATTGGAGCTACTAATTCCTACCGTAGAACCGTAGAAGTTAGTGCGTATAGGCGATATAATATGAGCATTATTTAGAATAATATGGGCACAAACAATATAATAACGAAGATTTTTGAACTTGAGATATTGAATTAATAAAATAAAATTTAAATTTAAAAAAATCACATTTTTTCTGAAAATATTAAAATTTTCTAAATAGTAATAAAAATGAATATTTTGGAAATATTTTTTGAAGACTTTATAATCAAAATTATATATATTTTTCTTATAAATTTTGGAAATAGATGTGATAGTATTTATTTTACTGAAAATGTGATTAACCTTATAAATAGAAGGAACAAAAATTGTAAGATAAAAAGTATGCGTAAATGGATAACTAATAACTCTGAACTAAGATTTAAAAATATTTATAAAAAAATGTTAAAAAAAGAACATTAAGTACATTCTTAATTAAAAAAAATATCATTATTATGTTTTTTTAGATTTAAATATTCACAGATTTTTTAACGTTCATAATTTTCCTTACAAGATTGTTATAAATAAAAAAATGTGATCAATGTTTATACTAATAGGAAATTTGACGAAGGGAAGAAATTGGTGTAATAGTAAAATAACTTCAATATGTTTGTGTAAATGTTCAAAGGATTTAGTTCTGTGATTAAAAGTTATCATCGCCGATGTAAAAGTTGATTTCTTCTACATGGAATATGACTGCTGACTTATGCATGCTATATTTAGAAGAGTTCAAAGCATAAAAAAGAACATGAACATCTCAGAATGGAGAAATGGGATGATCGAATTTAGTGACATGGCGTTTTTTGGAATGAAATTATTGCTTTTTATTCTATTTTCACATCGATGTTTAGCAAAGCCTTGGTGAACTTGTATTTAGTTTTCTTAAAAACAAAAGTTTAAAATAAGTTTAAATATTTTAGCTTATTTAAAAATTAATATAAATTCTGAAAATCAGAAATAATTTTTTGGAGAAACTTCTGTTTTCAAGTATTTTTAGTAGCAAATTTGGAATGGCTTGGCTATAGATTATTTTTAAAAAGAAATTCTTTCCTTATTATGCTGTTTGATAATATATCGAACCTTGAACATTAACATTTTGTGTCAAACTTAGAATATCTTTATTTGAATCTTTTTTCAAGAATCCTTCCTTGGGAATTATTATATAGCATGAGGATAATTTATCATCCTCTAATGTTATATGTTAAATATACAGTTACCTGGTGTTTTTAACCGTTCTGCTCTCAGATATTTTTCATGATCACCTAGATCATAAAAAATCATATCGAAAAGGATGAATTTACAAGTTTAAGAAATAATAGACGAATCTTTCGAACTGATTTCAATCAATCTAAGTAGACAAATAGTAAATGATTGCTAATAAATTATTTTTTTTGTGGTTAAAATACAGTTTTAGTCAATCAGCTTGATTTTTATACATTAAAATGGATTAAAATGTAATGATCTGTTTTCATAGCAATTATTTAGATTGAATTTAAAGGCATATATGCATTTTCTTTGCAGTATTCAAGCGACAATAAACTATTAGTCATTATTCACTAATTGAAAGCGGAATCGTTTCGTTACTGAATGTGCCAAACTAATTTTTTTATGCTTTTATCAACATAAAGGTTAATGAATGAATACTTCAATATACAGGAAATACAGACTAAAAAATCACAATAGTTGTTGAAGAAACCATATAGTGAAAATGTCCACTTCAATAAACAATCTTTTGACGATTCAAATAATGTTAGTATTTTTTAGTTCAAAGTGAATTCTGTTATTCTATCTAGAGTTGTAAACGAGATTATACAGCTGTCTGCAATTGTTCGATATCATCTTGTCACACTCGATGCATTTGCACAGAATATACTTGGCAATACAATCACCAACTTAGAACTGCTTAAATATGAGATGTGCTAGGTTGATGTCAAAATTGCTAACTTTGAACAAAAGCGAATCCTGGGGTAAGTATGTCGTGAGCTTCAAAATCTGATTGATGGGCGTGGTGAATAGTATCTGAAATCCATCATTATTGGTGATGACGGTTTCTCAGCTTCGATGTGGAAAATAGACAGACTAGTTCAGTTAGGAAATTTCTAATTTTTCTAGTACAAAAGATGTAGTGATATTTGATTTGCTGTCTTAAAGATCTCAGAGCTACCAGATTTTTAATTGAATGAATCATGGCGTTGACAAATAAATGCATGTGTGGTTCTAATTAGTTGATATCTCGTTAACACTGACGAAATATTTTACATTAACATTGTTATTAGCTAATGATATAAAGTATCCCCGATATCTTATCTAGTCTACATATATAATTTCGGAACACAGGATGATATTGGTTTGCTTATGTTTTTTAGACTTAACAATAAACACCAAAAACTCTTTTCTTGCAGATACTAAATGTTATTTTAAGTTTATAAATCAGGTAATAAATTATTTGTCAATCAAATTTTCAAATCATTTCTGATGTTGTTTTCATTATAGAAGGATTGCGATCACAGGTTTTTAAAATGAGTTTTAAAAACAATTAAAACCAAACTATATGAAAATTTTAATAATGAAAATAACTAATACGCCCAAAATTGAATGACTATGTATCTTTAAAAAACAACTTTACAAAATTTAGTAATCTCAAAGAGGATTATTTATTGTTAGGAAACTAATATAAATAAAGCTTTATTTGAGTAAACAAATGCGATACTAAGCAATTTAAATATAAATTAATAATCATGTTCTTAAGGAGTTGGTATATAAAAGATGACCTTGCTTGGTCGATGGATATTAACCAAGTGTATGTTCCAATATTTTATGAAAATTTGTAAAAAATCTCCATCTCCTTCAAATTCAGTTGGAAAAGGGTATCGAAAGAAACAAATCACGCATTACGGTTATCCAATTTATCACCCTTAAAGGAAATGGGGAGTTTCGCATTTATATCCAGATGTTACTAGCGTTTGCCGAAATTTCGTGGAACAAACGTTTGGAATCCTTCAATACTGATAGAGTTAAGAAAGCAAATTATGGTAAAATAATTTAAATATTATGTTTATAGTTAAAAAATAAATTTGCTATTTGAATGTTCTAAAAAATGACTGTATAAGCTATTTATTTAAAAAATTTTGCAAAGTAAATAGTATTACTTAAGGAAAACGAATACTATAGTATCTCACTGATTTCATTTTTATAGAAATCAGGTATTTTCAATTTTACTCTGATTCAGGCGTAAATCATAGTCAGAAAAATTTGGAGATATTCACAGAAACCATCTGAATAACATATTTTAAATGTGCAGAATCCTAAAAGTTGGCAGTTTGTTTTACACGTTTATATAATCTCACTTAAATTTATTTGTGGGAAAAAATATTGATGAGATGCAATTTTTTCTGAAACTGTAATCTTATAAATATTTTGATAATAACTTGTGCTAGTTTTCACCATATAAAAACTGATGCAGAAATTTTGGAATTTAAGAAAATAATAAGGTACATCTTATATACTTGTACACCTTACTCATATTTATAATTTATAAAGAAATCTCTAAATAGATAATCATTGTCGAATATTATAATATGTTAACTCTATTTACCAACATTATCATTCTAGCTTGCAGAGCTGCTTAATATTTCACAACATAAGTAAAAATAGCCTTAAACAACTTTTTTGGGTTTTGTTTATTGAGACATATTAAATGAACTTAGTACTTTTCTTTAATAACTATTTAGATATCTAGATTAAAAGTAATTGAAAAATCGATTAGGTAAAATAATATATTGAACTGTCACCATTTATCTTAGTGAATAAAAAAGAATTATGCATAATGCAAAAATCGTCACTGAATAAGTCAACTTCATAATATGATTTAGAGTAAGAATTTACTACACATTTCTTTATAAAATGAGGTTTAATAAGACCTTCTGTAATTAAGAAATGTCTTCATAAACCAAAGAGGTAATATGTGATACTTTCATAAACTATTTGTTGGTGGGAAAAAATGTTTTTTTCAGTTTATTGGTTATAGTTTAGAAGACAAATCTCTAATAGTAACGTATCAATCTCTTTTTGTATGTATGTTGGCTCTCTACAGAACAGATCTTTAGACCGATCTTGAGAGAGGACAGGTCTAAAAAGAGGTCTAGATGAGGTACAAACATATTTTAATTCCTGAAGACAGTTAAAATCTGAGTTATGTTGCATACGGGATATTTTTTGTCACGGAACAATAAAATGAACTCCTTTTCCTTCCTTTAATATGGGTAATAAATTCCAAAGGTATAAATCTATCACTAAGTAGTTAATATAATTGTGACTGAAAAAAATCAACCGCTTTTCTTAGGCGTAATAAAAGATGTGTGCTGGAAGAATAAAACGATTTTTTTTTCAATTCTTACTGATAGTAAGGATTTACAATTGTCTCTATGTAGTTTTGTTAAATATATTCAAACAATTTATTCATTAAATACTGCACCGAGCACCGTTGTCATGAAAGGATATACCATGTACATTTATAAGCACGTCAATAAGTACTTCTGCAACATTTCACTTAGTAATTATATTTCCGTGCATTAATTTTAATGCCGGAATAAAAACCTCTTTACCATTTGAAGAAGGAAATTATCGGGACCGCTAATGTATATGAATACTAAAATACAATTTAATAATATTTTATAATATAATACTTTCGTAAAGTTATAGTAATGCTTCGATTTATATTATCAGAAAAGATTCGGTAAGAATTATCAGATATTTCTAGATATATATGTAAAGTCGTTAAGGCAAAATATTTTAATCAAAGCATTTTTTATTATTTTGAAAGATTTTTATTAGACTAATAAAAATGAGGAAGCTTATTGAACTTTTCATTAGTATTGATTTTATTGTCTGTTAATCAAATTATTAAAATTTTGAAGAATATTTTAGAAAATCTCAAATTTTATAAATTCGGAAGAAGTTTAGAAAACATTTTATCATAAAAGAGTTTTAATTATAGATTTCTGAAAGGCTATGTTCAGGATTTTAAATAATCACCACATTTTAAGAAATGACGTTATATCACTAATATGCTCTTTGTCAATATTAGATCTAATCCCTTGAAATTAAAATTTAATTTCTGGTAATTTACATATTTTTTCTAACCTGTATGGAGTATTAATTTTAAGAAAAACCGAATTTAATTTTTAAAAAAGTTAAGGGGGGATTTTATCAGTGGGCTTTAAAGAAAAATAATTTTATTTATTATTATATGAATCTTAATAACTATTTTAATTATTATATGAATAGCTTATTCTTTATTTGAAATTTTGTAACAATAATTCTAAAATCATTTTTTGCTATCGAATTCGCAACTATGAAATCCCTCATGTATAAGATTGGAACTTAATTAAGTTAATTTATTAATTGATAATCAGGTTACGAATATAGTTTAAAATCTTGCAATGTATTGAGAATTAAAAAAAGCATGAATTTTACATATCTGCTACATTCTTAATAAATTAAATACGGCCTTTTATTTTTTGCTTTTTAAAATTCAATTCCTTCAATAAAGCAAAATCATCCAAAAAATTATAAATTCCTGAATAAAAAGTTTTTATTTTATTTCCTGCAGCAAAAATTAACATAGCTTTCAAAAGTATCTCCTAGCCATTACCGTTATAAATAATATTTGATTTGAAAATAACATTTTTTACAACTTTTAACATTAGTAAGTGAATTATTCAAAAATTTAAATTATTATACTGTATTCTTTCTCGTTTTTATTTTTCTCATTTAAATTAATAAAGAAGTTGATCATTAAATAATATAACTTATTAAAATAATAGCTTGTTTTATAGTAACATTACTTTTTTTAAAAGCTAACTCTATTTGACATTCGAAAACTTCATAGCGTTTATTTTTTATTCTTTCAGCCATCTTCTGAAAATATCCCAAGTATAAAAGTAATTTATCACTGTTAAATGTGAATACCTGACGATTCTCCCTAAAAAACACCCTTAAAAATTCACTAGAAACCGCCCAAATCCGGACTTCGGATATAGAAATTACACGGTTGGAATGAACCGGTTAAATGCTGAGAGAGTTAATAAATAAAGTTAATTTTGAAGCCTCTTCGGAATAAAATCCAAAAATATTAAAGCAAAAAAGTGATTTTTACTCTATGTTAAACTTTAAAAAATCATCTTTTTAATGATAATCAATTTAATAGCCTTAAATTTTTTGGTTTTAATTGAATTTCTTAAAATGTTGTAAATTTACTTTATAAACTGTATTTTCATTGTCATAATGAAATACAAATCGCTTTCTTTTTTGCAACACAAATTTATTCTGTATTTTTCTTCAATTATGTCTTGTTTCTGAGTAGGTATATGTTTAAAGCAAGTTTTTAAAAGTATACTTTAGTATTTTTGAGCGTTTACACTAGATGTTGTTTCGTTCATTTTCAAATACTAATAAATTTTATTATTGCTTTGATTCGTACGTTTCAATTTTATTAAATCGAAGAAATTTTTATTGATTAATCTTCTTAAATATTATATAAATCCTGAAATATATTCTGTAGTTTACATAAAACTTCAAAGAAGGACGATTTTACACTCCATCTTTATATTTTATATGCATATACTTTAATGCAGTCAGAAAATTATTGATTTAGTTCAAATTTCATCACTTAATATTAAAATCAATTTTCAGATTTTAAGTGAAATAATCGTGAATTAAAGAGATGCATAAATGTATGAACGCATTTGTGTAAAATTTCTAAAGTATAATGCATGCATGTAAAGTTGCATGTCTGTAAAAATTTGAAATTTAAAAATACTTTGATGAAGAAGCCATAAGGCCTCATATAAATGATTTAAATTAAATTTATTTCAATTAATAATCCGCATGAATCAGCTGGTTACAAAGGTGGATAAATAATTGAAGTGATACAATATTTTAACAGCGTCGAAGAGAAATGAGACGAAATACAATACTCTTTAAAAATACGCCTAAAAGCCTTTTCTAATATACTAAATGGAAGAGACAGTATTCATACTATTTATTCAATCATTTTAAATTTATAATCATATATGGATATAAAATTATAAATACTGTAAATGTTCTGATATTTCTTCACAGTGAAAGGTTTGCTTGATAAATACCAGGAAAATTCTCTTACTTGAATAATATTTGCGATAAAAAATTTTTAAAAAAATTAAAATTAAATCTACTACCACAAATTTCAAGTTATCATGTGAGAACATTACTATTTCTTAAGCCATTATTTGTCTTAATTTATTTAAGTCAATAACCAGTTTAAACTGGTTTGAAAAAATAACGAGACTTCTCTCTCTCTCTCTCTCTTTATATATATATAATGATAATTTTTTATACATTCATTTTCGATTTTTATAGCTGTTAAACAAAGTTTTGGAGCTCGAACGATTTTTAGAGGAAATAACAGCTATGATGTCATAGTTCTACATTGACCTTTTAAAAACGCATCTGCTTTCAAAGAAGCATAAGTAATAATAAAGCAATATTAGTAAAAGCAGGTCAACCTTTTAAAAATGTATCTGCTTTGAAAGAAGCATACATAATAATAATGCAATACTGGTAAAAGGAGGTAAAAAATATATGCGATTAAAAGATGAGGATGAAAATTGCATTTATGCTTTATTCATTGCCTACGCGATTTCAAACTTCAAACCCCCCTAACCAAAATAACATCATGTTCTCACATGATAATAAATTAATTTCGTGTGAAAAGCGTCTTCTGAAAATATCAAATATAGAGAATGGTTGAAGAAAATTTCTTAATTCAGCAGAAAAATGAATTTTTTTATTATGAAAGTAATACAAATTTTACTTCCAGGAATTTTTAATCTGTAGATGTGGCAGAATTTCATGAGAAAATACATTAAAATTTGCACAGTGAATTGAAATAAATTCATTATGCGGAAGTATTAGAATTTTTTAAAAAAAATATTTTTTAAGTTAACTTAGTCTTATCAGTAAATCGATACATTCAAACAACGTTTTAAAAATTATGAATTATTTCTTGTAACCATTTTAAGTAAACAGTTTATGTATACTGGATAAAGTAATTAGGAATTGAAAAAAACAAAAACAACATATATTGATTTGATAAATTAATTTTTATTATTTTAAAATTTTTTAAGTATTAATTAATTATTACTGTTTTATTAACTAAATTTAAAAAATTAATTTTCATAATTTTTTTTCATTTAATATTCTGTTGAACAGTAATAATATATACTAGTGCAAATCCAGACTTCTTTTCTGTTAATCACTGTGAATATTCTAAAAGCTTTTAATAATTTCTTAGTCTAATAATTCTTAACGTTATTGGAAAATTAACATTTGTTTTAATAAATAAAAATTAAATTTTTCTAAAAATACATATTTTAATATATATATATATATATATATATATATATATATATTTACATTCTTTTATCACATTTTGAAAGCAATTAAAATTTTTAAAAATTGAAAGACCAGACCTTTTTAAAGAAATTTTAAGTTAATATTTATAATTTATTTTCATAATCGATCACGATGATTCTGTTACATGCAACTGGAATATAAATACCAATTTTAAGTTGAGAAAAGATGTTATTCAGAGATTCTTAATTAATTATTAAATGAAAATAATACATTTAATCTAAAAAATTTAAAATGACTATTGGGAACTATATTGATTTTGTTTCCATGATACTGAAACTTACAATATATTATTTTCCTATATCTGAAACTTATTGTAATTTTCTTCTGTCAATATTAATTTATTTCATTTCAAAAATTATTTATGATTTGTGCATTTATAGTGGTATGTATGAGTTAGAATAAACCATAAGATAGTGCTTTATAATTTTTATGATTCATTTTTTTCTTGTGCAAGTTTAAAATAAAACGATATTTATATCTTTCATGTTGAATTTTATGTGATGATAATATTATAAGTAGACATTGTAGAATTTTAATTTAAAACATGTTAAATTTCTTCTAATGAGAAAAACTATAATTTTTGGAATAATAATGGGGACACTGGAAATTCACTGGAAATTCCGTATAATATTTGATTTTGAATTAAAAATCCAAATTTTATTGCTTAGTAAAGCTGATAATTCATTGCTCAGATATGTGTTTTTCGGCAATATTACGGAAATCAAAATACACATTTTTTATGATATTCTTCTAGTTTTTCTTTCAGCTTTTTTTCTTCACGTAAAGTAATAGTTTATTATCATTTTAAAGTCTACGCTTTGCCTTTTATAGAAACACTAGAGTCTTCTTATTTTATCCTATAAATTGCAACGTGACTTTCTTCCTCATTAGAGGAAAAACACGTTCAGCCAGCGTTTTACATAAAATTGCTTTTTTTTTTTGCAAAATATTATTTACTTTGGGATACTAAAAACGAGCGTACTCTTTTTCTCTTTTCCTACAGAATGGTATTACAGCAGACTACTGCAGTCTTTGGAAAGTAATCCAAGTTGTTCCGGACCCCTAATATACTTTATACATCTTAAGAATATCTGCATAAAAATAATAAGTATGAACATCATTGTAATTATAAATTAAAATAAAAAATAAATTGAACATCTGCAAAACTGTGGAAAAAAAAATATAGCTTGTGTTATTTTTTTACCACAGTGTTTTTATAGTACAAAGAAATTCTTTCTTTCGGTGAAAAATTACTTATCTGCAGAAAAAATAAATTGCAAACGATCAATGACAGTTGCCATGCAAGGTAACAAAATGAAATTTTTTGTGTCGTTCTTGCTGAAAAAGGTTATTTAATGGGATTTCTCTTCTATATGCGGATTTTAGAAACAGATCATTCAATAAATTTTTAAAATCCCAAATTATTGTTATACAGAATTAAAATGATACACTCATCTTTGCCGACTACAAGCGAAAAATAAGAAATTACAAATCAGCTACCATTATCATCTTTTTAAATTTTTTAGTATACAAATGTTATATTAGTGCAAATTACTTCCCCTGGCATAGATTAAATCCAAATTATGGATATTATATGACAAATATTATTTAAAAATTAAATATTTATTCCTTCTTAAAAATTATACTTTTGATCTTGTGTTTCTTCATTTTTGCTGCTTTTTTTTTCTCTTTTAACCTCTATTACTATTAGTAACTCTAAAAATCCAAATTCAAATAAAAAGGGGATATATCTATATCTATGTCTCTCTCTCTCTCTCTGTGTGTGTGTATATTATATATATATATATATATATATATATGTGTGTGTGTGTGTGTGTGTGTGTGTGGTTTAAGTAGAATGCAGGTTCGAAGCAATGAAGAGACTTTGTAGTTTTAATTTCGTTTTATTCTCTCTCGAGTGGCAAGCATGATGATTTACAAGAAGGCGCAGCGAGGCACAAAAGCAGAAGGCAAAAAAGGGCCGAACATATGGTCACTAGCCTTATATAACACTAGCTGCCTTTGGCGACCAGCCGGTTTGCCAATCTTAATGCACGTTAAAATTTTAATAATTAAATATTTTATGGAACTCCCATTTTAATTGCTTCTTCATTAAAATATTTTAAAACTTCACATTTTAATAGTCGTATAATTCACTCATAATATTATAAAGGCCTTCAGGCATAACGTAATATGTATCTCTCTAATTTTCTGCTAGCTCCCGTAGAATTTATGCTTTAAATTAAAGTGGCAATGATGAAACTGCAATAAATATAATAATATTTTTTTTACTGAAACGAATCATTGTTTTTAAATATGTTTAATGAAAACAGAGTTACTTAGTATTTAAACCTTATGAGCTCTAAAGAATATTTTTCTTAATTCATATAATATCTCAAGAAGTTTTCAACGAAATTTTCTCAGATTCATCATGAATAGATCGATTAATTAACAATGTTTAGTTTTAAATGCATCAAGCACTAAAAAAATGAACAGAATCGTTTGAAATAATCTGTCGAAAACATATTAAGCCTTCAAAACCAAGTACGTATCCGTTGAAAATAGTTGTCAACAATCAGAACAAAATGCGCATGCGTGAATTTTGAACACCAATTTTGGTAACCCAAATGCGTGAATTTTCTTCTCCAATTGGAGTAACGCTATGCAGATTATAATTTTTTAATTTCCTTCATTCTATTTTATTTTAATTCAAAAGTACTTCAGAATAAATCTGAAAGATCGATTAATTAACAATGTTTAATTTTAAATGCATCAAACATTAAGCAAATAAACATAATCCTTTGAAATAATCTACCAAAAATTTCTTAAGCCTATCCTCTTTAGCTTGTGAAAAAAAAATTGAAGCCTTACTCAATTGGCGGTGGGGAAATGAAAAGATGTTTTGGCGGGAAAGTTAGTTTTTAATTAATAAATAAAATTATAATGAAAAATTCAAAAAAAGGGACCCAAGGTGCACATTCCCGACCTCCAAGGTATGCATGTGCCAATTTTGGTAGCTGTAGGTCTAACGGTTTGGCCTGTAGAGCGCCAACACACACACACACATTGAGCTTTATATAAGTATAGATAGGATTTCCTGTCACGCGCGGTTGGAATGACCTTTAACAAAGGCAAATGTTTCAAATGAAGTATCACTTTCATTTAATACGTAGTACTGATGGCGCATTATTTTTACAAAGGAATTTAGTAAACCGAAATTGGAATTGGATCACAAAATAAGATAATATTTTACTATGGTCTAAATTAAGAGTTTAAAATATCATTACATATATATATATGTATAAGTTTTGCATTCGTAAATTTTTTGTATGATGCGCATATATAATATAACGACCACAGGTAATACGTTTTTTTATCCAAATCAACAATTCAAATTTTCTGTAAGTTTTATGGCATGCAGAAGTAATAAATCTGTATTCAGAAAATACGTTGCGCTATTAAAGTAGTTTCTGACTTTTTCGAAAGCCGAAATAAATTTATCATAGATATAAAATTACCATAGAAATTTGCCTTACATGTTTTATTCGATCAATAATTAATAATTCGAAGCTTAAAGTAATGGCTACTTAATACGAAATTTTAAAAACTTTCATCTATATTCAATGATACTTGTATGAAACTTTTTAAAACCAAATACTCTTTTTTAAGATACGTTATGAAAATCTCTAAAGAAACATATGAATTTTTTTGAAGGAGATAGGATCAAAACAAAATCCTCCAAAGAAGTAAGATACAGAGTAAAATGGAAAAAGTTGTTTTGGGTAGGGTTGTTTCTCGAATCACTATTGAGAAAAAATGTGTGATTTATGCGCATTTAAATTAAAAAATAAAATTTATTTAAATCTGATAATGTTTTTCAATCCCTCTATGAGTTTAAAATTTATAAAAAATAAACATTTTCACTGTTTTTTAGTATTTTTTTATATTTTGCTATCGGTTTTTTAGAAGCTATAGTTCAAAAACATTGAAGCAGTCACTTTTTGATTACAAAAGAAATTAGCCTCGATTTAGAGAATATCTTCCCATTGTGCAATTTCCTTAAAATTTACAAAAAAAAAAAAAAAAAAAAAAAAAAAAAAAAAAAGACATTTTTATAAATTTTAAAAATTAGTTTGAAAATGTTTAAAGGAATCTGCAATGCCACATTAATAATAAAACAATTTCAAAATAATATTTAAAAGAAACAACGAATATAGTTCAAATTAACTCGTTTAGATGGTTGGAATGCAATGTCCATTACCTAACTGTCAATACCGAAGGAAATCCCTTTCATTAGTTCCATTTACTCTACTGTCGGTTTCTCCCACCAACATAACACAGTACCTACTATCTTATATTAATTGTCTATTACGTCTGTGTCTACTATTTTGCAGCCATTCGTTGTTAGCAAATGAGTAGTAATCTATGTTGTGTATCTTGCTTAGCATTATTTTTTCTTTATAGTGTTGGACATTTATCTGCTTTATTTACTTCATTTATGAAACCAATGTTCAAGAAAATCATGAGGGAGTCCTTTGAGTGTCTTATAACTGACAGTTAAGAGACATTTATTTGCTACTAATTAAACTTCCTGAATATGAGAATGTGCTGCGATTATCTTTCAAAGAGCAGTCTGAAGTAGAAAAATAGACGAGTGAGAATGATTATAACTTTAGTTGTTGAAATTTCAGTGACATAAAAAGTAAAAAGAAAAAGACTTCTTGGGGTATAATCCCTGCTATTTCCTATTAGTTGATTATTAGCTAATATGAGGATAACTACAATTCTTGGAAATCTGATGATGCAGGAAATAGAAAAATGATGATGCATTTCAAAAAAGGATTGATGTATTTAAAATTCAAAGAAATTCTTTGATATCTCTATCTTTGAGTATGTAATGAATGTATACTTCTCCTATGAAAATGTCTCGGACCTCAACAGGTGTTTAATTTTTATTTTCCAATCATACTTTCTGTCCATTTATCCAATTTCAGATTAGGCATGGATCGATGCTTCGTAATGAAAGAAATTTTTTTGAAAAGTTTGCTTTATTTAAAAGAAAAACTATTTTTAAAAAGAGAAAGTTCCTAAGCTCATTCCAGCCATTGGGGAGGAGGCACCTGATCCTTTAGATGAAATACAGCTAAGTTATTTGATCAACTTAGTTATTGATAATGAATACCAGAAAAGAACTCTTAGAAAAGTATCTATTACTGATAATGATGAAGTTAAAAGTTATGACATCAAATACGAATCATTATGGAATATATTGCACTGGTGCTATAGTATACTGAGTGTTTCAGAACATTGTACAAAAACTACAATGAATATTTCCACAGTTCACTATTCATATAAATTTGGAATAAAAAGAAATCAGAGAAAATGATTCACAAAAAATTTTCAACTTGCTTCTGAACAACAATCTAATATTTATTTTATCTGAGAAAAGCACCTTATTAATTGAAAGGAATGAATTATTTCGATGAAAAATGAAGAAAAAAAACTTTATTCTACCATTAAAGAATTAGTTAGTTTATGTGGACCAGATCATCCAATAATATATCTCACTAACAGAAATTTCATTAGAAAACTTGAAAGTTGTTGGCTGTTTTTGTACAGTCGTTAATAAAGAGTAAAATTAGGTTAATTCGTAAACTTGGATACTATGTTGGACCTTCAATGTACTGGCTTGTTTGTTTATTTCATATTATTCAGAAACCTTTCTTCCATCTTTTGCAACAATTGGATGGAAAATTAACTCGACCAAGCATTTATATATGTCCAAGCATATTTTTATTAATTACTATTATGGAGTAGACATGATAAAGACTAAATTGATATCTACTGCCGTTTGAGCTTTGGAGAAGAAAATAAAATAATTTTCCATCTCTCTTAATTTTACCATGCATACAGTTAGCAATGAAGAAATTTAACGATTGAAAGTACTTCTTCACTCCAATTCCAAATACTTTTGATTGAAAGTACTTTTTCACTCCAATTCTAAATACTT
>JAPMOR010079883.1:60731-75023 GCA_026543865.1 Argiope aurantia | reverse complement strand
AAATACTTTTGATTGAAAGTACTTTTTCACTCCAATTCTAAATACTTTTGATTGAAAGTACTTTTTCACTCCAATTCTAAATACTTTTGATTGAAAGTACTTTTTCACTCCAATTCTATTTCCTCAAATCTAATAAATAATTTAATTCTTGATAATAATTGTATCTTTCTAGAAATTGACACTAATTTTGCATGCAAGAATTATTCAATCAATTTCAATTTTACCAACGGTTTTTGACTCAATTATTCAATTCAGAACCTATTGATTATCAATGGTATTCACAATCAAAATAATGTTTAACATTAAAAAAATCTTAATTTTTTAAGAATATCCAAGTCTGTAGTTTCTAATTGATATAGAGCTGAGGTAAAATTTAATCACATATATTTAGTTTCTTTTCATTTTATAGTAATGAAAAGATGCCATTAAAATATCTACAAATTTAAAACAGCTTTGTTTAAATTTTGGTTAAATAGGTTTCGGCTTATTAATTTATTCCATATTGTAAAATCTCACATATTATGGAAAACTCTGATTTTGATATTAACTAAACTTAAGTTAAACCCTAATACAGAAACACTGAACACGAAATTTTGATTTTATTTATGTAGAAAATAACATATAATCATAGCATATAGCACGTGTTCTCAAAATAAAAGTCCTATGAGCCTTTATGTATCTAGTGTTCTAAGTTCAGTTCAAAATTCAAATATAGTCACAAGCTAGCAATTTGTATCAACTAAATGAATACATTCTGTCATCATAATTTCTACGAATTAATTTTATGCTTCTAATTTAAATTTCGTAAGTCCCTAACCCTACAAATTTAAAGGAAAAATTACTGAGTGAAGTCTTCCATAATCTAATTATTATCGTCTAGTCTCCTGTAAAATGATGATTTCATTCTCTCCGAAATATCATTATCATAGACAGATAATAATTCACTTCCTTTGAATGGGATATGACACAGTACTGGAGCTTAAAATCCAATTTCATTTCATGCAATTTCATTATCGATTGAGTTATTCATTTTGAATGAACTAAATTCAAGTATGCTTTTCGAAAACGATCCGGTTATATTCTACACTTTCATCTTCTTGTCTTAAATTAATTTTGTAGAATGAAATGTTAGCATTAAATAGCCTAATAGAATGAGACATATTGTAATGAAAATACAAAAAAATATATTGCAATTTGAAATCCTTTCTATATTCTGAAATGTAACCTAAAATTAATTACTATTTCGACCAGAAATTTGGATAAAATTCGAACTCACTTCATACTTACTTTATGTAGCCTTTAGCATTATTATAAAATAGTTTTATGGAATTAAATGCTAGTACCATGTAGCTAATAGCTTTAAACATATTATGATGAAATTGGGGGACTCGAACTATTGGTATTGAAATTGCAAGCTATATTTTGAAAAGTAACTCGAAATTAATTATTATTTCGAATAGGGTTTATAATAAAAATTGAATTGAAATTTAGCATATACATTAAACGACACCTTCCAATTTTATTGACTAGATTAGGTTATGTACATT
Source organism: Argiope aurantia (assembly GCA_026543865.1). Classification (NCBI taxonomy): domain Eukaryota; kingdom Metazoa; phylum Arthropoda; class Arachnida; order Araneae; family Araneidae; genus Argiope; species Argiope aurantia. The sequence goes on along the minus strand of JAPMOR010079883.1, from coordinate 73,476 downwards.
GTCTATGTAGACGCTAGAATTCAAATTAAAGAGAAAAGTGGTCGAAATTAACATTTAACAGAGATACTGTTTCCTATTTAAACATTTGTTACTCTCAACAATGAGAAGTAAGATATGAGGATAATCTTACTGTTATTTTCTTAACTGGGAGGTGAAATGTTAGGACTTGACTGGGGAGGTGCGGTCTACTGGGAAGGTGCATTTCATTTACACTCAAATTAAATTTTCTAATGAATGTATTAGTATGAAAAACTGCCAATATATTTTGCAGATATTTTTCTTCATATATAGATATGTTTTAGAAACTTTTCAAAATATATTGTCATTGAAAAAAGTAAATGCGTTCGAACATACATTTTCTTCTCAAATGACATGTTACAATAAATAATATTCCTGAAAAAGCATATTACATTTTACTTTTTAAATCATATTTATTTTTACAGTATATGAAGGTATATAGAAGACAATATAATGTATAATTGAACAAAAAAAAAACAATGGGTAAAATTGGCCCTTTTTTTTATCGGCTTGTGTGATTTTCATAGCACGATTTTCTAGGGCATTTTAAACATACAGGTTTAGAACTAGTATAAAAATCAACCTATAAATTCTGCATATATATCTCTTGGTATATAAATATATTTTATAAATTTTTCAAAATACATTAACACTAGAAAAATTGATTTTATTTGAACATACATATCAAAATCAGTTCAATGCGAACTTTCATCGAAAAACTCTTCTGTACAATTATCCTTATCACTAAAATCACTTTCTGCTTCATTTAAAAGTGTCTGAAGCACTGCTTCATAATAGGATCAGTAAACTGGATGATATTTCGGGTCCGAAGTTTTAGCACCATATGCTAAGCCTTGTTTATCACTGGGACACTAACAGAGAGATGCGGTCTTAGAGACCGCTCTCAAAGAAATAACTGAATTATTTTAAAAAGCATCTGCTGAAATCGGTTGAAAAAGTGCACGTGTATTGAAGGTCACAAAACGGGAAGCTACAGGGTCAATCCATTCAATTGAGCTAAAAATAGAATATGGGTGATAGAAAATCCATCGCTAGCGGTCTCACAGACCGCACGTCCCCAGTTAGGGGTTCAACCCAATTATTTAGAAATAGGTGTATATAAACATAATCTAAATAGAATTGTATAAAGACCAATGTTTTAAAAATTTAAAACCCTACTTATGTGGCATATTGCATAAAATGTCGCACGTAATAAAATTCTAAAAACATTAAATTTCAAAACAATAGCATCTTTTAATAAAAATTCTTAAAACAATTTTAACAATTTTTATTGAGGATTTATAATTATAGGTAAAATAGTAGAATATTAAGTAGAAATTCTTGTTAGATGAAAAAAATAGTGTGTTGATTTTTAATGAATCCTTTTTATTTTATTGCCTTTTTCATTCTTTGTAAATATTTAATCATCAATGTCAAATTGTGCATCAGTGCCAATTTTGCAATCGTACTCAAATGAATGGTCAACTGATTATTATCTTGAACAATTTTTTTGTTACTGTTGTTGCCCTAATAACAGTATACATATTGTATCTATACCAAAGATAAATACTTTTACTTAAAATATTAAAAAAACCAAACAAATGCTATTTTCGATACTTTATATTAATAACAACACATCTTTGAATTAATAACTAATAGACTCATAAATTTGACGAATGAATAAAGCTTTAATGTCAAAAACTACGTACCAAATTTCATATATCCAGTAAAATTGTACTTAAAAAAATCATTTGAACATTCAGAAAGTGACAAATAAAAAAAAGTCAACTTTTTAAAACTCTGTCAAAAGATTTGATACAAAGGTTGTTTTTTTAATTAAAATTTATATCGGATTACTCCAGCTACTCACCTTCTAACTAAAGTTTTCACATGAACATGATAGATAGAATGATTTGTTTTATTCAGATATTGTTCGAAATTTGGTGCAATATTACATTTTTTTAACATTTTTTAATATTACATTTGCTAACACACATATGAAATTCCTTTTCTTTGTTCCATTTTCTCAGACAAGCGGATATAATACCATATAATAATTAAGAAGTTTCAGTAAATACGTGGAGTCGAATTTTTCTACGATTTTGATTATTTATCTTGTATGCTTCACATACAGAATAATTAAAAATAATTAAATAAAAAAATAGTGGAATAAAGAAAAAAAACATATGTTTAATCTGATGATAAATTCTTTAATCGCTACTAAAATGCAACCGAGTACAAGTATTTCAACAGGATGACGTCAATTAAATTTTTTTCCGGAAATTGAGTTTCCATTCTGTATATTTTTAGATACAATGAGATACGTACGTAGAGTTTCTTAAAAGAATTTTCTATTTAGATAGAATTTATTATTTTAAGTCACTCATTTATCAATAAGAAATAGAAGATTTAAAAAAGTTTTCAAATAGAGTATAATGATTTTTATAACCAGAATTTTAACGTATTGATTGCTAATTTATTAAAAGGACATCTGAAAGAGGCGTGTTTATATATCAATTTGTTTATATATCAATTTCTTATCCGTTTATATTTTCATATTGATATATTTTTCAAAGACTTTCTAGAATTTCTTTATGTTGGGAAATTGAAAACTTTTCGATATAAAAAGGAATGGTTTTGTTGCAGAGCCAGCGCAAGAACTTAAATCTTGATCTGGCAACAACTTTTTCTCTTGATCTGGCAACAACGCTTCCCCGCCAAAGTACTTTTGTTTTACCGCGGAAAAAGATGTGTCTCCTGTTCGTGTGTGCTTTTGTGATGCTTTAGATATCTTCTTCAATAGTTGCTTTACGTATAATAAATGGAAAAAAGACAGATCAGGTCCCTTTTATTTGATTACCCACGAACAGGTGTATTAGCGATAAATTCATTTACGAATTATCCAGAAATTGGCGCCCAACGTGAGGCCTGATCTAATGGAAAAGCAGCTATGAAGATCGAAAGGAATCAGTAACCTGAAAGGTGAGCGAATATTTTCCTTTATTTAAGAGAAACTCGGACATTTAAAAAAATTTAATTTCATCGATTTGAATGTCCGAAGTTAAAAGGAATGAATGTAACAATAGAGTGAAATTTGATTTTTATATTTGAAGTTGAATTTTCGTTACATATTGATAATATATATTCGCTTTAAAGATATTGGTTACTGATAGAATACTATTGAAATATTGATTGATAATGTATGAATAAATCAAAAAGTGATATTGAAATTTGATGTATTAGAAATACAATTTTGATTTTGGAGTTTTTGAATATTAAACGTAAGAACGATGGATAAACTTTCTAAAAACCAGAGGTTTGCATAGATCTTCATTTACAAAATACATTAACAAGATTAATAGTGATTTGGAAGAGAAAATAGATTCTCTTACCATCAAAGATTTACAAGAAGCCTTAAATTATTTGAAGATATCGTCTACACAGTTAAAAGACTACGATAAACTTATACAAAATCTAATCAAAGATGATAGGAAATTCGAAACCGAAATTGAGTTGGCATTCGAATGCAACGAAAAAATTATCGTTTGTCTGTCCAAGTTGTCAGCGCAATTAAAATGTTTACAAGACAAACCAGAGCGCCAATCAATAACATCAAATGTTTCTTTGTTAGGCGTTACCGGAAATCCTAATTTAGGTGCAATAAACAACACTCAGGAAAGTTCAGCCATCGTACTTGTAAACGAATATAATTTTAAGACCATAAAACTGCCTAAACTTACAATTGAAAAATATTATGGAGACCCCTGTTGCTGGTTAGAATTTTGGAATCAATTTCAAAATTCTATTGATAATAACAAATCTCTGTCAAAAATAGATAAATTCTCATATTTAAAGTCACTTTTAGGGGATGCGGCAGCGATTGCCATTAATGGCTTTGCGCTCTCAGACGAGAATTATGATCAGGCTTTAAAATTGTTGAAACAAAGATTTGGCAGAGAAGAACTGGTTATTAACGCACACATGTCAAAATTACTAAATCTTGTACCAGTAACTGATTCAAATAATATTTATGGTCTTAGGAAGTTGTATGATACAGTAGAGATAACCTTAAGAAGTTTAGAATCATTAAAAGTTACTTCAGAGATGTATGGGCGTTTACTCTATCCCATTTTAATCAAATTGATTCCCAAAGGTCTTGTCCTTGAATTTAATAGAAAAAGAGTTGATAGTTCGGTGAAGTTCGAATTTAATGCAACTGAGTTACTAAATTTTTTAAGAATTGAAATTGAATGTAGAGAATCCTCCGGGTTTCTGCATACCGCGAAAGGCGATAAACGCAAAGAAAATTCCCTCCCGAAAGTGAAACAGAATTCTTTCAACAACTTCAGTAGAAACACAGCTAGCTCGCATGATAAATTACGAAATTGAAGGTCAAGCGCAAAACCGCAAGATCTTCAATGCTTTTCCGCGTCAGCATTAAACCAAAATTGTTTATATTGTAAAGGCGAACATCAATCGGCGTTATGTTCTCAAACCGACTTAGAAACGAAACTCGGTGTTTTAAAACAAGATGGCAGATGTTTTTTATGCTTGAAGCCAAAACATCGAGTTAATGAATGCCGCCAGAGAAGATATTTGACATGTGAGATATGCGGGAAGAAGCATAATAATTTAAGAAGCATAAGAATAAATTAAGATAATAAGAAGCACGCCCGATTTAAATAAAGATAATAAGAGCGTAATTACTGAAATTTCACATTACGATAAAAACAAAACAAACTTTTCTCGCGGTAATATATTTCTTCAAACATGTGCAGCCCTCGTGCGCAATGATGAAACAAACGAATTTGAAACAGTACGACTAATGTTAGGTAATGGAAGTATGAGAACATTTATAACACGTGAAGTTTCAGAAAAATTAAAGTTAAAAGTAATAAGAAAAGAATCTTTATCGGTATACGCTTTTGGTGCTAAACAAGCAAAGGAACATTCTTACAATTTAGTGAGAGTAGAATTAAAAAACCTTGAGGATCCCTCTTTACGTATTGAAGTAGACGCTTTGGTTACAGAAAACATTTCAGCCACTACTCTTCCTGTACCTAACAACAATATTACTAAAACGTACAGTAAATTGAAGCATTTGCAGCTAGCTGATAATATTGATAATAGAGGCAAGAATATCTCAATATTAATTGGTGTAGATTATTATTATGAAATCGTTTCAGGCAGAATAAAAATATTAAATAACAAACTGGTAGCGACTGAAACAATTTTTGGATGGTGTTTGCAAGGAAACGTAGGTTTATCAAATGATTTAATGACCATGAAGATTGTAGTAGAAGAAAAGGATGTTTCGGACCAACTTAAACAATTTTGGGATCTTGAGAATTTAGGAGTAGAAGGGGTTGAAGACGATGATTTAGAAAAATGTACTATAGATAAAGAAATTATGAAACAATTTGAAGAAAACATTGTTTATCAAAATAAAAGATATTCTGTAAAGTTTCCTGGGAAAACAAATATGAAAGAATATTTAGCTAATAGTTTTGAAGTGGCTAAAAGGAAGTTTTCGCACTTAAAATCAAAATTTGCTAAAGATAATTCGTTATTTTTAGATTATAAAACTGTTATTGAAGATCATTTAAAAGAAAGTATCATTAAGAAAGTTATAACATGTGAAGAAGGAAAACCTTCATTTTATTTGCCTCACAGGGCGGTAATAAGGGAAGATAAAACTACCACACGTTTGAGAGTGGTATTTGACGCGAGTTCTCATGCGAAAGGACAATTGTCGTTAAATGTTTGTTTACATACTGGTATCAATCTCATTCCAGACCTTTTTGAGATTTTAATAGGTTTTAGAGAACAAGCTGTTGCCATAACTGCCGGCATAAAGAAGGCATTTCTGCAAATACAGATTGCCGAAGAAGATCAGAATTATACTAGCCTCTTCTGGACGGAAGATCCAAAAAAGGAAGAAGAAATTTTCAAGATGACTCGAGTTCTCTTCGGTGTCAAATCAAGCCCCTTCCTCCTTGCAGCTACAATCCAACACCATCTAAAGAGGTATGTAGAACAATTTCCTAATACCTGTCGAATGCTAGAAAAATCATTGTATGTCGACGATTTAATCTGTAGCCAAAGAGACTTTGATTCAGCTTTTAAAACAAGCCTAGAATGTTTCAACATCTTTAAAGAAGCGAGCATGGAATTAAGAAAATGGAAAACTAACTCAGTTGAGCTTCGTGATAAATGAAGAGAGGCGGGTTTAGAAATTGATGAAGAAAAACATTCAATTAATGATAACTCTTCGTTAACTCCTTGTAAAGTGCTAGGATTAGCCTTTGATTCCGATTTAGATGTATTCCAGCTTGACACTCGAAGCTTAGAAAAATTTCTGTCTAAAAATATAAATTACAAACGATATGTTCTTCAAGTAGCTGGACGCATTTTTGATCCAGTGGGGGTTTTAGGATCTTTTACCATCAAGATAAAATGTCTAATACAGGACATTTGGTGCTTGGGATTAGACTGGGATGACTCTCTCCCGAAAACACTGACCACTAAAATAAATGAATGGTGCAAAGAAATAAAAAATTTGCATCTCATTAAAATACCTAGATATTTTTTCGCCGAATCAAAAACCAATGAAATAGCTGAAGCTCAACTACATTGTTTTTCCGACGCCTCAAAGAGGGTATATGGAACTGTAGTGTACATTAGAGTCTTATTGAGAAACGGAGAAATCAAATAAAATTTGGTCGCTTCAAAAAGTAGAGTAGCCCCTCTAAAGACGCTTTCGATACCAAGATTAGAACTAATGGGTGCTCTTTTAGCAGTAAGGCTAGTCTGTAAAATAGTTAAGTGCATTAACTTTCCTGTTACACGATTCTTCTGGACTGACTCTTCAATTGTTTACTATTGGATGAAAGATGACCCTGAAAGATTTAAAGTGTTCGTAAAAAACAGAATTAAAGAAATCCAAAATCTAACCAATCCCGCTGAATGGAATCACACTCCTGGAACTGATAATCCGGCCGATCTAATATGAAGAGGGTTAACGGTACATGAACTGAGAAACTCTAACTTCTGGTGGCATGGGCCAAATTGGTTGTTAAAAAATGAATGTAAATGGCCTAAATTAGGTAAAACAAATAATGAGACAAATATCAAAGAAGACGCAGACAATTTAGAATTGAAAAAGACTGTTCAAATAAGTTCAACAATAGTAAAAGTAAATCCATTAGACGATGATTTGATTAAAAGATATTCTTCTTTCAGCAAATTAGTTAGAGTAACTGCATGGTGTTTACGATTCTTACATAATTGTAAATCAGCTCTGCAAAACAGAAAGAGAGATCATTTAAATGTAAGAGAATTACAGAATGCTACAAAATCTTTAATTAAAAATTATACAAATGAGAGAATTTGAATTTGAAAGAAATTGTCTAAAAAAGAATAAAATTCTTCCTAAGAATAATCCCCTTCTGAATTTAAATGTATTCTTAGATAATGATGAGCTTTTAAGAGTAGGCGAAAGACTAAAATTTTCTGATCTTCCAGATTCACAGAATTTCCTCTACTCTTACCTAAGAAACACCATTTAACAGATATACTTATAGAATACTTTCATAAAAAAGCTCTCCACTCCGGTGTTCAAACTACTCTGTATTTAATTAGAGAGCAATACTGGATACCAAGTTAAAAGTGTAATCAAAAGATGCTTAACCTGCTTTAGAGTAAAAAATAAAACTATTCAACAAATGATGGGTGATCTACCAAGAGATCGGTCATTCCATCCAGACCTTTTGACAAGGTGGGAATTGATTTTGCAGGCCCAATCATAACGAAACCTAATTTGAAAAGAACTAGAGTAACAGTCAAATCTTACATCGCCATAGTTATATGTTTTAGCACTAAGGCTACTCATCTGGAAGTAGTATCTGATTTAACTACTGAAGCCTTCTTGGCATGTTTTAAAAGATTCATCGCAAGGCGATCGAGACCTTCAGTAATTTGGAGCGACAATGCAACTAATTTTAAAGGAGCATATGCCCTTCTGAACCCCCTATTTAAATTATGCAAATCCAATTCGATTCAAAGGTTCAGTGCCGAGGAAGGCATCAACTGGAATTTCATACCCCCAGCTGCACCCAACTTTGGTGGTCTCTGGGAAGCAAATATAAAATCTATGAAAAAAAATCTTAGTGAAAGTCACCAAGACCAAAATTCTGAACTTTGAGAAACTTAACACATTGGTTGTCGAAATTGAAGCGATATTGAATTCAAGACCACTCAGTCCCTTGTCCGTCGATCCAACCGATTTACAACCTCTAACACCGGGACATTTTTTGGTTGGATCATCCTTACTACCTTTAACTGAACAAAATACTGCTGTAAGTTTATCTTCCAGGTGGAGTCATGTCCAGGACCTTAAATCCAAGTTTTGGGACCGCTGGAGTCGGGAGCATCTGCAACAACTACAGCGGAGGCAGAAATGGAAGAATACACAGCCCAACCTGAAAGAAGGTGAACTAGTCATATTGAAGGACGACCGCAAGCCGTTAAAGTGGAAGTTGGCCCGAATAAAGAAGACAATACCTGGAGCCGATGGACTTGTTCGAGTAGTTGAGGTGCAAACTTCCAACGGAGTATTCCTGCGAGCCATGAACCGCATAATTCTCCTTCCAATTCAAGATGTTGGACCAATGTCCAACGGGGGGCGGGATGTTGCAGAGCCAGCGCAAGAACTTAAATCTTGATCTGGCAACAACGCTTCCCAGCCAGAGTACTTTTGTTTTACCGCGGGAAAAGATGTGTCTCCTGTGCGTGTGTGCTTTTGTGTTGTTCTGTTAATGTTGTACCACTGCTTTAGATGTCTTCGTCAATAGTTGCTTTACGTATAATAAATGGAAAAAAGACAGATCAGGTCCCTTTTATTTGATTACCCACGAACAGGTGTATTAGCGATAAATTCACTTACGAATTATCCAGAAATAAATAAAATTTAAAATATTATTTCACGAATGATATTTATTGAAAGTATAACAGAAACACTACAATCTAATATTTTAGTTAAATATGCAATTGGAGAAATCATTTTTTGTTTAGTAAAAATTGGATAAATAAAATATGAATCTCTTTTACATTTCGATTTCAATTAATTATGTTTCAATATTTTTAATATATTGTTTTTCGATAATAACAGAAATGATTGGAATTTTGTTTGGCAATAGAAATTATTATTTAAAAATAGACAATAGTTTTATGATTAAAAAATTCTTATGAGAAGAAAAATATTGTTACATTAGAAACTGCCCGAAATTTATATCTAGATGAAATCACTTAATTGTTAATGCCGTTTTTTAAGCTAAAATTTTAAGAAATTAAGTAATGATGAAATATTGTTTTTGAACCTAAACAACATAAATTTTGTTATTAATTAATAGTCTATATTGATAAATAAAGCTTTTATGGATAAAGAAATATTAGTACCTTTAAAATTTTTAAGTACACTTACATTTATATTTAGATCGAATTTATTTAAGAATTTTTTTAAAAAAAATTTGAAATATAGGAAGTGTAATATATGTTTGCATCAAAATAATTTTTAGATATTTGGTAGCTTTATAATGCAGATAAGGTAGCTTTAATAATTCCGACAGCAATTGTTACTAATATCAAGTTACAAAAACATTATTAATAAATTTGAAAAACTGATACAATGTTCGTGTTTTTATAAATTCATTTGTTTTGAAGTATGAAAATATTGTATAAAATATATTCCGAATTTAAAATATTTACTCTTTATTATTATTGAAAATAAAATATAAAATAAAACAAATAAGAAATATTAGCTCCATTTTCTCCAAATCATAGATAGGATAAATTCCTTTCTATTGTAAATAAACTGATATGTATATAGATATATGTATCGATTTTGTAGTATGAACGTCAAAACGCATTTCAATTAGATATAAAATCTTGGATCATTGGAATTAATACATTATATAAAAAAAAGAAAAACTTAAGTTCATGAGTATTTCAAAAAAATGTAAAATGACTTTTAACTTTAAAAATGTAAAATGACTCATAACTTTTTCCATTAAATATGGCAATACAAAATATATGCATTAATGATATAAGTCTCTTGGTTTTGTGTTTTAAGAAATATTTCTATATTTTAACAGCGTGGAGTATGATTAAAGATAAAGCAGTCATTAATTTTATTAAGATATCTTCTTTACTAGAAATTTCATTTCTTATACTCTCCAAAAATATCATAAAAATATTGTTAAAACATTGTTAAAATATAAAATATTGTTAAAATAGAGAAACATTGTTAAAATATAAATAAATAATTTTAATTTATTTTGCTCCTGGCAAAGGGCAATTCACTAACATATTCATTAAAATTTTACTGCTTTTAAAACTACTGAAATAATTTCAAAATTTTATGATTAATATTTGATATTTAAATTGTGAAGCAACTTTTTATGCTGCAAAGTTGAAAGACATCTTCTATTTTATGCAGAGAAAGGCACATGGTATTTATTGCTTGTATTTCCATGATTCTCTTCAGTTCTAGACATCGATTTTAGTATGATATTCTGTAAGGTCTGTGGAGTGCTGCTCAAACTCAATCTCAGATCCTATCGATTAAACAAAGATGGGAGGAATTACTTCTTCCTTTTTAGCCATTATATAGAAAGGAATGTTTTGATTACTCTTCCTGAGTCTTCGTTTTCACCCTAGGCATATTTTTCGAATAGTTTCTTCATTAGAATACTTTTCTCGTAGAACGGAATAAGACGAACTCCCATCTTCAGGACTTTTAATTCTATATTGTTTATAGAAATAGCAAACTATTCGAAGTTATCTTTAAAGTAACCTTAAATAAATGTTTGAATAAAAAATTAAGGTTCAGAATTACGTTTAATAAATTTTCATTGGTTAAACTATATAAATTTTCATTTGCCTCAGAAGTGATGCTTAAACCAACAACAACAACATTTCTTCAACATTTTTAGCGAAAATTAAATAAAAAAATATAATATACAAAAGACCAGAATCATTTGAAACACATATAGGATTGTAATTAAATGATTTTGTGGATTGCCAAATAAATACTGAAACTTGTTATCTACATATATATAAACACTTACGTGGATGCAAAATCAAACCGAAATTGTTAATCGCCGTTTGGCAACACTTCGACCTCGCCCGAGAACATCAACACACGGTTTGATAAGATTTCAAGCGAACTCTATTCTTTCATCGGTTTGAAAAATTTTTAAACCGAACCACAGGACCATAGTTGTGGGACTACGTCAGGAGTCTGCTCTTTTTGCCAGGCACGTTATTGGGAAAAAGAAATAAATTCAAGTGGTAAATACACGAAATGTTCTCATGATAAAAATATTGTTTTGGAACATTTGTTGAATCCACCGGAAATACTGAAAGCTCACTGATCAGTGATTCAATCGAAAAATTATCGGAAGAATATAATATAATTTTGCTTTAGCTTTTGCTTTCCTGGGAGTTCAAATTAAATCTCTTTCTGGAGCAGGGCCACATTTCTATAGGGTTCATGGTCAGATATACCACATGATTGCTCCTTTATATATTGATCATAATATACCATGTTATGGTCAATTATATGTGTTTTATACCAATGAAGCCACTGAAAAACGCATGGAGAGAAATGAAGGATGTTTGCTCTCTGTGAAGGAAATATTGGATTCTATGTTGAGAGCAATCAATCCGTTCATCGATTGTTACCTACAGATGCATTGTATAAGTGAAGAAAATCCTGCTACAAATATCAGAATGGTTTTCAAAGAGATGGAATGGATTGAATTTGAATATAGCTGCTTTCAGACAATCTAGTTTTTTGTAAATATCAAATTCTTATTCTGTTTCTGTAGTGTAGCTTCTAAATTTGAACAATTGTGAGAAAAGTATATTTTTCGAATTCGTTTTTTTTATAAATATCAATTTTTTATTCTGTTTCTAAGGAATAGTTCTCAAATTTGAAAAATTGTGAGAAAGCACAGTTTTTTTCAATTTGTTTTTTGGTGGATGTATATAGTTATTTAAATGAAAGATTATGTGTGCTTGCTTACAAAGAACTTTGATGCAGGTGATTTTTGCGAGTGTACTTTTTGCTTTACTTTGTAATTTTTGGCGAGCATAAGCGATCAGGAAGCGGAGCCCTCTAGTTTATTCTTAAAGAATACATTAAGATGGAATAGTCGTTTTGTTACTATTCTAGAAGTTACAAATGAATCATTGATTTTTAGTCGATAATAAATTGATTTGCTTTAATAAAAAATTGTATTCTTTCAGGAGAATTTTATATTTAGGCTCTATTTTTTAAGTTTAGCTTTATTAACGTCCCGTTTGAAGCAACACTAGGGCTATTTTGGGACGGAACTCGTAATTTTGAACCACGGTCAGATGACGAGGACGACACCTGATATGGCACCCCCTCTCCACACCACACCACACCAGCGTGAGGACGTTTGGTCAGGACGGATTTAACGTGCAACAGACCCCCTTACACGACGGTTCTTCGGTGGAATCGGGTCTTGAACCTGAAACACTACGGTTCCAAAGCCGATACCTTACCACCAGGTCACCGCGGCCCATATTTAGGCTCTTGCATTTTGTGTAATTTTATTGATATCTCATTTTCATCTCGTATATTATGAGTCCCATACAATTCAAAAAGAAGCAATACATTATAGATTACACATATATATAT
>JAPMOR010079883.1:30689-60721 GCA_026543865.1 Argiope aurantia | reverse complement strand
CAGCGTTTTGACTTAATTACAGTGCAAAATTTATTTATTATTAATTAATTAATTAATTTTATTATTATTATTTATTATTATTTTGTTTATTTATTTATTATTTAAGAATGATTTTATTCATTTATTTGTTATTTAAAAATGCTTTCATTTATTTATTTATTATTTTTTAAAAATTATTTTAATTATTTATTTCTTTGATAATAACGCGTTAGAGAATTTCTTCAGAAATTATTGTTATTTACCATACAATAAAAAAGTAACATTTAAATAAAATCAAAAATTTAAATAAATTCAAATTACGAAAAACATGTTGACTAATAATAATACTAGTATTATGAAAATTAAATTTTGAATCCTAAAAGGGCATAAAAATATAGTAATAGTTTTGAAAACTATTGTAAAGAATTACCCAAATTTGCTAAATTTTCAATTATTTAAAATTGAAACGAAGTTCCTCATTTAAAATATATTTATATCAAATTTCATAGTCTGGGGTTAATCACTCTGTCTTGTAAGGCAGAAAAATTATATCTTTATTTTTAGTAGAATTTTTAGCATTAATAATATTTAGCTGTTATACTGATCATATTTTTTTACTTCAAACGCAACATAGATGTGGAAAGTTCTTTCGATAAAATGAGATTTGCTGATTCTTATTATATTTATAAATGTAAACCAATACATGAAATAATTTTATCATAAACTTAGCAGCTAAACTAGCTAGCTTCATTAAAGCGGGAATCTATCTGAACCATTTTGTAAATTTTCTAATAGTTTATTAATTTTCATTAAGTTTGTATACCTTTTTCTCTATAAACAGATACATTTTTGAATGTTTGAATGGGCAAAATGATTTGAGATTTCATATCAAGTTTCACTTTTCTTTTAGAAACTGTAGAGTTATTACTTCCCTTCTTTTTGATTATAAGAATTATATCTAAATGTACTTTGTATCTTAATTTACACCTGTTGCACCTTTTCATTATGGATTATATCAAAACAACTTTTCATAAATATTTTCTTCTTCCTGATTCTCCAAATCTGAAGAAAAGTATATCTTTAATTCTCTAGTAAATGCTAACTGAATCTAATGATCGACGGAGGCAAATTATTCTTTCTTTCTGCTCAAAAGAATTTGTTTCAATGATAAGGTAGAACGTGAATTATTACTGTAAAATTTTACGAATTAGTTCAATAACTGGAAAGACCGGTCAGCTTTGTTGGGTACTGATCGGGTGCCGCATCTGTGATCTCAGAGCTTGGCGATTATTTGGCCATTTTGGCGACAAAATAGATATTACTGGAAACTTCAAGAATTTTAGCGATTCAGCCAATAGAAACCGAAATACTCATGATTGGTTCAAAACCTTCTCAGCCCGCATCCCTGGAACTATAAATGCCGGCAGTCTTAAGCTGCAGTCAGTCGTAGTTGTAATCATGTAAAGAGTCTACGTCGAATAGTTGGATCAGTCTAGCAACTAACTCAAGCAATTAAAAAATTGAGCTACGTGCCGAGTCCTGGCGTTTATTGTGGAAGCAGCATCGAGTCATGTGTTGAGTAGTCAGCCGTGAAATAGGGAGTAAGCAACTAGATAAAACTAAAGCGAGGAGACTGTGGAGAATTGCAGACATTTGGAGAGATCGTAGAGTGAAGCTACGCAGATTCCCTCATTCTGTTGAATTCTATCTGGCCGCTTTGTGTGCCGTGGTTGCTTTTACTACCAATTACTACTTGTGGACTATTGTTTGTTGTAATGTGCTGCTGAATGATTCCTGTGTTTGTATATTTGTCATCTTCGTGTTAATGAAAGTTATCGTCTGTCACTAAGGGATTGTTTATTTCATCGACCAACAAATTGCAAAAGAACCCCAACGTAAGTCAATCCGTAATAATATACATATATATTAATCGAAAATTCTTACAGTAATAATTGACGTTCTGTCCTATCATTTGACCAAATTCTTTTGATCAGAAAGAAAGTATAATTTACCTCCGGAGATCAATAACTTGAATTTACTTTTTGAGGAAAAGAAATATATATATCCAGAATAATATAATTTTCTATAAGCAAAAATAAAATCGAATGCTGTAATTACTACGGTCATTTTTGTAACGTAAATTTATTCTTAATTTTTTAAAAAAATTGTTATTAATAATGATCTGTAAATAGCTTGAAGATACATTCATGTTGCTAAAGAAATTGAAATGCATCCTTCAAATAATAACTTTTTTAACGAAGCAAACATTGCTTGTTATTTATCGAATAAGGAACATAATTGAATTGCTGAGTCTTAGAAGGAGCAATCAAAACTATAATTGATTAGATGTTGCCATCTAAAAACATATAAATGTATCCTTTGTGTACTTCGTATCTTTAAATGTACAATAGTGTGCAAATATACAAGCAGATCGCAATTATGTTACTTGTTGGGACCTTAAAAATATATTTTCTTGGCAGCGAAGGCTTTTTTCCCAAATTTCATGGATTAATTTTAAAATGTATATATTGGAAGAAATTTAAAAAAATTATTTAATTTTTGTCCATTTAAGATATTTATCAAAAATACTTTTATCGAAGAAAATACTCTGTTTTAAAATTATTCTAAAATAATAAACTGCATTTAAAATTCCTTTATAAACATTGAACTTTTAATTTTGGTGAAAAAATAATTTACAATTTTTTTTCTTTGATTCAGAGTTCCAAATTTCTAGATATTTTCATTCAATTCTGTATAAATTTAAAACAAAAAGTGTTAAAAAAATAGTACAGTATAATAATTGAAAAATTCTAAATACATACAAAAATAAATACATTTGATAGCCAATATTAAAAATTGAGAGGGTATGCTGAACTGAGCTTCATGAAATGTAATCTATTGGCTCATAATTAAATACAAATTATTTATAAAATAAATACTGCTTTCTTATTACTATAAAAAAGACAATTTGAGTTTGGATACAAAATAATAAGTTGTAACATTCAAAGAAGTAAGACAATTTTCTCAATTTATTATGAAATCAGTTACCTAGAAGAAAAAAAAACTTGCTATTATAAATTTTAGAATTAATAAAAATTAATTTCAGAATGCCGTGAAAGTTAAATATTCTAGAATTACCTAAACTAAATGAGCTCAATTAAGAAAAAAAAATATCGATAACTCGAAAATGCAGTTACTTCTTTAAACAGATTGAATTAAAACCAGGTTATTTCTTTAAATCGTTTAATTGCATTTATGAAAGCTATTTAAGCACCTAGTATTCTTATGAAAGAGTGATGATTCTTTAATTATTAAATTATCATAAAAAAGCACAGAAGATTACTTAATTTTAAATGTTATGATTTTCCAAGCAATATTTTCTTTAATCTAAAATCCCTTTTTCTACAACTTCTAATTTTTAAACTAAAAACTGAATTATTACTCAAAATTTAGGATTTAGATTGATCGAATTTCGTGGGTTTTTTTTTTTGCGGTTACTATAATGCAGAAAATTCCATCTCAAAACATAGACTTACTTTAATCATAGATTCATAAAAATAAAGATATTTTAGAAAGCATCTTAAGGCTTAGGAATGAAAAAAGAAAAACTGTTATAAGATTATTCTTTTTACTTTTAAATATTACAATTCTATTTCTGTATTCTTTAAATTTTTCTCAGCGATAAGCTCTAAGAAATGTCATCATACGAAGGAATTTATAGATTTCAAAAATCGTCTCATTCAAATTCCACTATTCGCGAATCTGTTATAGGAAAGGCAAACTTTAATTCTTCGAATTGAAGTAGAAGGAAAATGGAATTTCAATAAGAAGCAAATAGAGCAAGAGGATTTTAGAAAAAAATAAGATTCCTCTACGCAGTTTACAAATGTTTAAATGAAAGCAGACGATTTTGCAATTCTTTACTTCTGTTCGATAGTTTCTCCAAAAGCTATTGATTTAGAGAGGCTTACTGTTCTTCTCAAACATTTGAGTTTCACATTGCAATATATTCTTCTATTTCAGGAAACTCTGTTGAAATTTAAAATTTCTGATTTGAATTATATAAGTGAAAGCAACACAGATACATTTTGGGAAAAGTTGTATAGTGAATACGGATTTTACTGACTCAAAATATGCATTTATAATTCCTTATAATGCATTTTAATTTAAAATTATTTGAATAATTTGAATGAAATGATTGAAATGAAAATTCTTTGATAAAAATAATTGAATGAAATGATTGAAAAGAAAATTATTTGATTAAAATAATTGAATGGAATTACTTCATCAAAAATCTAACAGAATATGAATCATCCAAACTATTTTGATTTACATTTAGTTGCTACAAATAAGCCAAACTGTATAAGAAATAATTCTATTTAGTAAATAATTTGACAAAATAACTAAATAAATAAAAGATTTATATTTATTTTAGAGCTAAAACTTTACTTTATTAATATACACGTTCACTTTGTTCGTATGATATTTCTATCATCTTTTCTTCACAGAAGTGCTATATATTTTTGATTTTGTTTAATTAGATGGGTAAAACTTCTGATAAAACTAGATTTGTTATAATCTTTGGTATTTTTTATACCATTTTACATGAACTTTTCTTGAAATAAATGTTGAAAATCGTACTGATTCAATTAGCAGTAACTCTAAATTATCTATATCTATCTATACTTATAATAAAGCTCAATGTGTGTGTGTGCGTGTGTTGGCGCTCTACAGGCGAAACCATTCAACCTACAGCTACCAAATTTGGTACTTGTATACCGTTGAGGCCGGGAATGTGCATCTAGGGGTTATGTTTTCCAATTTTTAATTAGAATTTTATTTATTTAAAAATTAAGGGAAATTTTGGCGTGTTTCTGCTACAGCTTCCGAAAATATTACCGCACAAAAAATATTTTTACATGAAGTTAAAGATCAAAAATTTATCTTTTAAATGATAACAATGTTTTAAACTTAAAATTAAATTTCTATTTTTAATGAATTTTTAAATGAATATTTTAACTATATTTTTCAACAATTTTTTTCGTACAAAATAAAAATAAAATTTAAGCTGCACGAGCACGTTTCGCATTCATGGGAAAAAAATTAGCTTTTTCCAAAGTGTTGCCATCACATTGATTAAAGCTCCAATTAAAAATAAATTGAATCTTTTTGGAAATGAAATCTGCAAAACTATAATTTTCGGCACGTGTCTGTTGGAAATGAAACAAATAGAAATATTATTTTTTCTAAAAAATAAATTCAAGAAAAATTATTTTATGATCTTTTACACTCTCTATATTATTAAGCCAATAAATCAGTTTTATTTTAAGTCAAGTTTTGTTTAATATGAGCAGGATATCCATTCAAACCAGGGCCACACAGCTAATTTGTAAACCTTTAGTAAGATACAGATCTGCTAAAATGGTCTAAATAGAAAATGATTATATTTTATGTAACTTGATTAAATAAATGCTCTAATAAATAACGAATTTTTGATTTTACATAAACCTTCTGCTGTGGAAATAACGATTAACAAAATGTTCTTGAAACACTAATATTTTAAATAAAAAGATTTAATTTCCATTCAACTAAATCAATCACTGAAACTGACTGATTTATGAAAATTTTAATTTCACTATTCAATAAAAAAAAGTATAATTTTATATTTTCCATCGATCGTTTCAAAGTAAATACGCCAATCAGCGCGCAGGTTTCT
This sequence comes from Argiope aurantia, assembly GCA_026543865.1. NCBI lineage: Eukaryota > Metazoa > Arthropoda > Arachnida > Araneae > Araneidae > Argiope > Argiope aurantia. The sequence goes on along the minus strand of JAPMOR010079883.1, from coordinate 55,026 downwards.
CAAGATAAATTGGCCTAAGATTATGAAAATGTTGAGTTTTTCTAAATTTTTAACATTCAAAACTTTATAAATAAGTCTTAGTTGATGGTGGAAAATAGAAATATTCATTTTTTTATTTAAAATTTGGTGTGTCCAGATTATGATACCTTACTGCATTAAATTTAGACTTCATAATTTTTGAAATATATTTATAGGCCGGAACAAAATACTATTATTGATTTCATTTCAATCCTTTTGAAAGCAAAACTAAAAACTGAATTTTATGCTGAATCTGAGAAATTTTTGTTGAATTATTGTTTTAGATATTACATAAATTATGAAAAATATTTTGTAGTTCACATAAGACTTAAATACCGAGCGATTCTGTTTGCAATACTCATATTCAATAATAATAATAATAATAAATAAATAACAATAAAGATGATAAATAAAACAAAACGTTTGGTTTTATTAAGAAATATCTGTATATTAATTGCAATTTCATCATTTCCACTTTAAATTAAAGTTGAAGTTTATCCGGAAATGACAACAAATTAGCAAAATATATATAGTAAATTGAAGGAAGCGATCTAAATAACAGTATAAGTTTGATATGACTATCAAAATTTGAAGATTAAAAATGTTTTGTTTGAGAAGATATTAAGAGACAAGTTAATTGAAAATTGTTGCGAGCGGTAATATTATCGAACCGGCTGGTAGCCAAAGGCGGCTAGTGTTTTAATAAAAATGAAATAGTAAAAAACGCAAATGAAAAACATTTTTGCTTATTTCGAAAAATATTTTGTTTTAAAATATCTTCAACGAATATTTCCTCGTAAATTCTGGAATCATTTGCTAAAACTACTATGAGTTTTTTGAAGTACCGGGTGCGGTATAAATTCGCGCAAACTTCAAAAAATCATAATGAAAAAAGTAATGTTCGAAAAAAATTGCGGTTAGCGGGAATATGTTCAAAGAGCCTTTGAATTTCGTTATTTTCATTAAAAAAATATTTAAAAATTATCGTTAAATGGCACTCACAAGGTCATACCGAGATGGTTTATGCAAATCAGGAAAACAGAGCTCAGTAACATTATAGTGCATTTTATTTTAAAGCAAAAGATGCTCAACATGACCGCCACCACAAAGTATTAAGCAAGTGAGGTGCCTAACTACGGCTATTACAGCTGCTTGTAACATGTCGGCATCGATGCCACTAACGGCCAATGGAATGACATTTTTCAGTTCCATCAAAGTAGCAGGAGAGCCCCGGTAGACACGAGACTTCAGGTATCTCCACAACCAAATGTCCGCTGAAGAACGATCTGGCGATCGTGAGGGCCACTCATTCTTACATCCTGTGCTTATTACTCTGTCCTCAGTGAATGTGTCTAGGAGGAACGTCTTATCGGAACTAGCAACGTGGGGCAGGGCACCATCATGCATGAAGGTGATGGAAGCGAATGCACTTCTTTGCTGCAAAGCAAGCACAACGTGGTCTCGCAAAAGCCTAAGATAGCGTACTGCAGTGACGGAACAGGTTTTTCAACCGGATACAGGACAATGTTCTTAAAAAAAGGAAGGGCCTAGAATGAAGGATGCAGTGAGATCGCACCAGTCACATGCGGAGCATGTAGTGTTTTGGTCGTGTACGCACGATGGTTTGATGTTGCCCAGATACGACTGTTTTGTGTATTGATGTCACCATGCAGTGAAAAGTGGGTTTCATCTGTCCCCATGATGTTCATTAAACATTGTGGGTCACGTTACATTTGTGCAAGCACCCATGTTGAAAAGGCTTGTTTTTTCTCGCAATCTGCTAGCAACTATTGGTGAAATGCCTCTATCTTGTACGGATGCAGTTTCAAGATTTCGTCGGAGGAATGCGTCGGATCAACCTTTTTGGAATTCCTGTTACTTTACCTGCTTCACGTCACTGCGACTCCCCGTTGAAGTCTCGGCTTCCACATTTCTCATGACCCTTTGGACAACAGGGACGTGGTCACCGGTGACGGATGGTCTCCCACTTCGTGAACGATCATCTAATCTTCTCGTTTCCTCAAAACGGCGAACTAAATTCAATATCCCATTCGATGAAATCGGGTTTTTCTTCGCCTTAATTCCTTTCACCGTCCGTAACGGTCGCAATGTTTTTTTCGCGGATTCACCGTTCTTATACAACAGTTTAACTACTAATGCTCGATCCGGTAGCGATAGCATGCTACTGGCGTCGAATGACAGAGCCATTTCCAGCCTTGTGTTTTCTAGCTATACTGATTTGCATAAACAGTCTCGGTATGACGTGTGAGTGCCATCTGTCGGTCATTTTTTAAATATATTTTTTGAATGGAAATGACAAAATCCAAAGGCTCTCTGAACATATTCCCGTAAACCTCAATTTTTTTCGAGCATTACTTTTTTTATCATGATTTTTTGAATTTTGCACGAATTTATGCCGCACCCTGTATAATAAATTTCAAAAGAAAAAAATTAATTAAACTATTTAGAAATTAATCTCAACTACAATGAATCAGATCGTAATTTGCTAAAAGTGTTATTACTGCTTTCAATTATAACAAATTTCAAAACAAAAAATAATTAAGTATTTAGAAATTAAACTTAACTGCAATGCAACTGAACTTAACTGCAATGCAACTGCAACTTGTTCTGTTAACTGAAACGATACTTCATCTATTTCCTTCTACGGATGTAAGACATCGTTGATATTTTCATTTTTTTAAAGATATTTTAAGATTTTCTCTTAATAAAAGAAGTTATTTCCTGTATCAAAAAAATGAAACTAAATAAATGAGCAAAGTAAACTTTGACCCAATTTTCTTTTGTTGAAGTTAAGAATTAGGAAAGTAGTCTTCTTTTCTGTTTTTAACTTTTTTGAATTCTACATCAAACGTTTTCTTTAAGGATTTCAAAAGCAGAGAACAATATATTTCTCTCCTCTCTTTTACTATCCAAACTATTTCTTATTATACTTTTTTCTAAGTAATAACCTGAGTGTTGATACGAAACTATTGAAAGGAAAATAAACTTTTTTTAATACTATTGTCATTGAAGTAAAGTTATTAAAACAGCGAAAGAACGTCAAAAAAGGGTAAATATATTTTATTTGAAAAAATGATTTAGAACAATAACTTGTTTTTCATAACTAAATATTAAGTCTCATTTCTAAATTTTTTTATATAAATTTTATTTTTATAGCATTTTTTAAAATTTTATTGAGTGTTTTGAGCTTTGAATTTGATTTTTGTTTATAGTTCACTTTCAAAGTTTTACACAGGTGTTATTTATATCATTATGGATATCAATTTTTGATTCATTCACAAAAAGAATTTCGTTTAATGGAAGATTTTTTTTCCATAAAAAAATATTATCTCAAGTTTTATAAAAAATTGAAGCTTCAAATCCATATTTCTAGCAGAATCCATATTTCTACAGCGAATTCTTGTGCTTAAAATTAAGAATTTTATTCTTCTTAAAATTAAGAAGAAAAAGAACTTGACTTTAGGAACTTAAAACTAAGAACTTAACATTTGAGAAGATTTTTCAATTTTTAACTATGATCACATATTGATTAAACTTTATATAGATTTGCAATTAGTTATCTGAGAGACAAATTGTTATAGAACAAGCATGGAATGAAATCAAGTATCTTAATAAAATTCATTAACGAAAGAATAAGAATTGAAGTGAATCTATCTTTTTTTCTCACATCCATCATACCATCTACAGGGCATAACTCAAACAAGGCAATATATATGTTTTTGAGTTAGATATTTACATTTTTAACTCGTGATTGTTTCTCAATGATAAAAATCGAATAGCATCTTAAGTTGGGTCTGCATGAAGAGATGGTTGATCTTCTTTTTAAGATAAGTTAGGTCATGTGAGTGGACATTTTTAAGACAGGTGAGTTATTTTTAAAATAAATTAGGTCATGTGAGTGGACATTTTTAAGATAAGTTAGATCATGTGATTTATTTTAAAGATAAGTTAGGTCATGTGAGTCGGTTTCGTCAATAAAATCAAATTAAGGACAAACTTTGTGATTAAAAACCACATTCAAGGCTAACAATATATATTAAGAGTAGCTCTAGACAGTCAAATATTGACTTCCTAAAGAATAATATATAGGACTGTCATAAGCATTGAGTTTTGGGTGAAAGTTAAACATATGTCTGCCCAGTTCATGGCACTTCAGCTATCAAAGTTTCTTTTCCTCGTATGTTGGATGAAAGGTAGTGGTTCTCAGAAGTATTTTTTTTATATAAACGTGCATCAAGAGTTAATAAAATATATCTAGAATAAAGTTGAATTACAATTCCATAGCGGTCGATATAATATTCTTCAATGCCCTTCTTTCTCCTGCGCATATCTATAAAGCTGGTGAGTATTATAAAAACTGAGACATACTGATTGTTTTGAGTTTAAATTATGTTTTAATTTATATTACTCAATTAAATTATCTTTATTAATTCGAATCTTTTGTTAAATTTCCAGCAATGGTTGAGAGACAGAGTAAAGCAGTTTCTTTACTGTAATTCTAATATCTATCCACAACTAAACTCACTATCTTTTAAAACGACGAATGTATTAGCCATTTCTTGAAACGTCATGTTTTATGAAGTATTAATGAAAAAGCATTGCTTAAAACTCATGCTTTATTATATCTCATCACACATATGGAGACTGTGACAGTTTTGTTTTAGTTAATTTAAATCGTTCAAATAAACTTATTTATTTATCTCTTTTTAGGTCCACATAGTCTTTCTTTTATACCAGATTTTCTTGTTATGTATTGTCATTAAAATGTTTATTCTAATTAGACGGGATAAGATTGGATTACATTAATCTTAATTGAATATTCTATAAAATATTGTCTAGATCAATTCTGAGCACTCCACTTTATATATCAACCACTATAAGTTTGAATACTGGTTGATTTATAGATTTCAAACACTTTTTGAAAAAGAGATAGCGAACATCCACTATAAAAAAATAGATTAGAGGCAAAAATAATAGTATTTATTTTCATCATAAGTTTCGCATTCACAACCTAGCTGCAAATATGATATCATTTGTTCGGCATTAAAATTATTTGCCATTTTTATTTGGTTGAATAAAGCGGTTGTTTAATTTATCAATTTTTCAGAAAAAAAAGAATCTTAATTATCTTAATTCAAAACAAAATTTTATATGTGCAATGAAACTATTTACTTCAAAAAGAAAGTTGGAAACAATAAAACGTTAAAAAAAATTCAACCGTTGTTAAGCTTTAGAAGCATTATAAAATTAAAAAAAAAATTAATAATGAGATATAGATTTATTAATCTTTTCTTTTCTTATTCCTTCATTTTTTTATTTCTTTATAAAGCTATATTCAATAAATAAAAAAGTATAATATATTTTATTGATTGTCTAGTGCAATTCACCTTCTATTATTGAACAGAAAATGAATTGCACTAGACATTCAACAAGACATACAATATTGGGTCTTACTTCTTATCTGGGTCTTTGTTTCTAATACTATCAATAAACAATTGTCTCTGTGGGAGGAACCCATGTGATAAAAGGCAATTATTTCCCCCGATGAATCCATCTCTCTAAAGGATTTAAGCTTTTCCTCAACCGCTTAACGAAGCTCAACGAAGTTTTTTCTTCATGCATTTACTCCCTTTACTCATTTTACCACAACAGATGTGAGTATTAGTTTATAATTAACGAGGATAAATGAGAATAGTTTTCCTGTTGCAAAGACTGGAAGAAAAAAAAACATATATTATTTTCAAATGGCTAGAAAAATTTATATCTCTATCGTATTAACAACTTCTAAAAGGTATTTAAAATTATGCATGTTTATTAATTAAAAAATATAATTACTGGGTTTCATTCGTCCTTTTAATTTTCAATATATTTATTATTTATAAAATTTTATATTTAAAACTGCCTTTCTTAAATGCCTAACTACTGCACAATTAAAATCTTGTTCATTAGTGCCCTGAATGATTTTTTTAACAAATATAATGTTCAAGAAACAATTCTTACTACTACTGGATAGGGTAAGAATCGAATACTATTATTTAATGTAATGTCGGCAGTTGCTAATTCGGATAATTTTACTTCAGCCTTTGCAAATTTGAATACTAAAAATAAATTCTATATATTAAATACAAATTCTAAAAATAGATTCTTAAATTCTATAAATTAGACTCAAAATTAGAATTTCGTAAAAAAATTGGGTAGATTACTGATGATGTTAGATGAAATGTAGAATTTGGTCTCACCTAAAATGCAGATTAAACCTTTCTCTTTAAATTGTTAGATTTCAGTATTCCATTGATTAATAATAAATAAACAGCTACTTTAAATTAAATAATTTTAATAAATAAAAAAATTATTCTTACTTACATGAAAAATGTTAAATTCCCTCTAAATTCAAAGAAAACGCTTTCTTGAATATGTTGGATTGTATATGATCAAACGGTTTCAATCATATTGTTCCACGCAAACGTGAATGAAGCCATACGTTCATTTAGGAATATTGACCTTTGCTTCATTAAATCTCCTGGAAGGGAATGAGATTAGGTACTATGAGTGAGCAAGTAGGATTGAGCTGAGTGCTAGATTAGATTCAAAATGATGGAGGTTGAGAGTTGATCGTGTCAGTTGATAAAGACAATCTGCTCTACTGATCATTTGAACGTTTCTAGTCGTTATATGATAAATCCTTACTTTACAGATCAAATTGAGAAAGTTCCTAAATTCTTAAAGATTCTTTTTTATGCCTTAAAAAATTATAGCGAATATGGTCTGTCATTTTTGGTAATGTTGCATGTAGAAGTAATGAGCATTTCATCGCAATAGGATAGTAGAAAGGTTTTTAATTAAATCATTCATTACTGAAACCATTAGAAAAAGTCATTTGAAAAATCATGCATAAAAATGAAATTACTATGAAGTAAAACATAATATATTTTTAATACTTAAATTACTTTAAATTTATCATTCGTCTTTCTGATTAGGATGTATGCATTTCAAAAATATCCAGGTGGAAGTGTATATCTTGCTATTTTGTACATAAGATAGTAAAAACTATTTAGATAAAAAACTTATCATTTTATCGCATTAGGAAATTCAGATATGAAAGGAAAGGATCATTTTCTATGACAATAGTAGAACAGAAGTAATAGTACAATAATTTGCGTAAGTTCATGCTGAGAAATCCCAAACTCTGAATCATAAAATAGGAAAATCACTATGAAAGGCCACAAATTTTGTAAATATATATTTGAAACTAAACATAGTATAAATTAAATTTATGTAATTTTTTAAATCAAAATCAAAATTTAAATACCATAATGGAACTCTTGATATTCACCAAATTCTATTTTTTATCGTTTTAATTTTTTTTAATGAAACGTTCAAACTACTATAATAAGAACAATTTTTCAATAATCTAGAAACAATTTTTATATCTAAAAATTCGCATAATTTTTAATTATTATTATTTTTATGTTACATCAAATTATAAGAAAATGTCATAATAAAGAATAAAATAGTTTATTTACATAGAAAATGAGCCCCAAAATTTTATATTAAGCTATATCTTATACAAATAAACAATATTATGATTAATCATTGGAGATAAGTGTCCTCCAATTAACCTGTTAACAGTCCCTAAACTATTGTAACTCTTAGTTTAAATTATTAATTTAGAACCGTTATAACAATTAAGTCCAAAACTTTCTAAACTGATTATTCTGTATTATATTAAAAATAAGAAAACGGAAGAAAATTATTAACAAATTCTTCCTTAAGAATTCAATAAATGTGCAAATTTTTTGTGTACATGAATCAATAAAATATCATTTCTTATATTTATGAATATGCCAGACAAAATGAATGAGATGGATGATGTTTAATTTATGTCTTATGAAAACGGAATTTTGGTTTTCTATCCAATTTGAGGCTTTTCTACGTCTTGAAGAAATCTTTAACTTTCAGTCCGTGAATCTTTACAAACAATAATTTTAAATAATAGTAAAATAATTCCATGTAATTTAGCATTTGGATATTTTTTTCCCTCGTACTTGTAGACCTGCATGATGAAAAGTTGAATAAGAAATTCCGTCAAAGACTAATTTCTTAATAAATTACTCCATAGGAATTATCGTTTCAGTAAATTTTTAATAATGAAATGAATATCTTTCATAGATTTTTCTGCAAGAATGCTCCTCTAGAGAATATTAATAGAGCATTTCTACCATTTTTAGAAGTATAAAATATTAACTAATTCTGTTTTACTGCATGGGATAATTTTCAAATAAGTGAAAATTATTACATTAATTAGAATAAATAGTTAAAACATATTGCTATAAAATAAAATGTTTCCATGTATTTAGTAAGAGACTTTAATTAAAAATTATATCAGGCATACTACGTGTTTATATCAGGCATGCGCTGATACATAATTTATGAAAAGATAACTTCTAAAATACTCAATTAATCATAAAAATTATTAAATTCATAAAAAATTTAAACTTCCATTCTTGCTTTACATAGAATATATAAAATGCCTGTCAATTACAACATCCAATTTTTAACAAGATTTATAAACTTCTCTGTAATACGTTTCTAACATTCACTCTATGATTTATAAGCAATTGAAAATAAATGTCAAACGTAAAAATAGCTTACAACTAATAAGAAACGAGTTTTCCTCTCAGGATTTTGTCTATCTAGTGGCCTAGAGTTTAGATTGGCATTCCAGCCTAGCAAGAAGATACAGTTTTTTTTTATTTAGTGTGAAGATTTTAGAGGTAATTACAAAAAAAGAAAGGCGCAAAATATTTATAAATCATGGCATAGACGCATGTATTTGGTGCCTATCATGCCAGAGTTAGAATATTTTCTTCTATTTTTACCACTCCTTCCGGCAGTTAGTGATGGCAAAGATCCAAGAGTAATTTCAGTTCATTGTTTGATATTCTGCCCTTCAACCATTACAAGTGTGACTTTGATACATTGTAAATAGAATAATATCGCACTTGAAAATCAGCGTGAAAGAAAAAGAAAAAGTGTTTTTTCGCATTTAGCTGAGAAGTTATCTACGGCACGTGTGACTTTTACAAAACACTGCGAATATGCAAATAAACCCAAAACACTAACCTCAATAGTTAAGCACGAAACATGGTTTTGAAGTCCTTGCTTCAAACACGCGTGGCTTTTAAACGTTAAAACTGAGAGGAAAATAAACTAACAAAGCTAAATAGCCTTGCAAATCTTTTTGTTTTGAATTTACTGCCGGCGTCTCACTGAGGTTCAAATGTTAAAAGAATATCGTCTGTGTTCTTTGTTCCCCCAGCAGTGTTTTTGGAACTTCTGAATTTATTATGGATAAAAATCGGTTAAAAACATTATAAAGAGAATCATTATTCAATGATTGCAATAATTATCATATTAATGGTAAAGCTGTAGTTATTTTCGAAATTACGTATCCTTTAATTTATTGAAGTATAAGAAAACGTTTTAGTAGTACTAGGCTTAGTAGGCTTTATAAATCTATACTTATAATAAAGCTGAATGTGTGTGTGTGTGTGTGTGTGTTGGCGCTCTACAGACCAGACCATTCAATCTACAGCTACCAAATTTGGCACGTGTATACCTTGGAAGCCGGGAATGTGCACCTGGGGGTTATTTTTTCGAATTTTTAACTAGAATGTTATTTATTTAAAAATTAAGCGAAATTTTGACGTGTTTCTGCTATAACTTCCGAAAATATTACCGCACAAAAAAGATTTTTACATGAAGTTAAAAATAAAAAATTTATCTTTTAAATGATACTACTGTTTTAATCTTAAAATTAAATTTCTATTTTTAATGAATTTTTAAATAAATATTTTAACTATGTTTTTCAATAATTTTTTTCGTCAAAAATAAAAATGAGGATTAAGCACGTTTCGCATTCATGAGAAAAAAATAGCTTTTTTCAAAGTGTTGCCATCACATTGATTAAAGCTCTAACTGAAAATAAATTAAATCTTTTTGGAAATGAAATCTGCAAAAATATAATTTTTGGCAAGTGTCTGTAGGAAATGAAACAAATATGAAATATTATTTTTTCTAAAAAATAATTTCAAGAAAAATTATTTTATGATCTTTTACACTCTCTAAACAGGGTGTTTATTCAGTCCCGGATCCATTTTGATATTTAATGACTCATAAAATAATGAAGATGTAAACAAACTTATGGCATTTATTGATGGAATAATTCATAATTTCCTTTTCAGGTTTGAATATTTTTACTTTTGTAAATATCGTCTGCGCGTGTTTTTAATTTCAGATAATTTCATTTTCCAGTCTAAATATCTGTACTTTTCTAAATATCGTCTGCTTATTAATTGCATTTTTCTCTCTTTTGTTTTTGGCAACTATTGAAATGTTATGTTTACTTTTGATGTGTTTGTTCTATTGTAGTACTTTTGTATGTGATGTTTTATTCGATCGGATATTAAGGAGAATGCATACACCACAAGAGAAAGCACAGATTTTATGATGGTCAGAGAGTTAATTTCCAATCAACTAAATCACTGACTTTTAAGAGTTAATTTCAAATGACTTAAACTGACTGATTTATGAAGATTTGAATATCACTATTCAATAAAAAAAGGATAATTTTAGATTTTTCATCGATCGTTTCAAAGAAAATACGCCAATAAGTGCGCAGGTTTCTCAAGATTAATTGGCCTAAGATTATGAAAATGGCGAGTTTTTCTAAATTTTTAACATTTAAAACTTCATAAATAAGTCTTAGTTGATCGTGGAAAATAGAAACATTCATTCATTTATTTAAAATTTGGTGTGTCCAGAATATTTATCAGAATATGATACCTTACTGCATTAAATTTAGACTTCATAATTTTTGAAATATATTTATAAGCAGGAACAAAATATTATTATTGATTTCATTTCAATCCTTTTGAAAGCAAAACTAAAAACTGAATTTTATACTGAATCTCAGAAATTTTTGTTGAATTATTGTTTGAGATATTGCATAAATTATGAAAAATATTTTGTAGTTAACATAAGACTTAAATACCGAGCAATTCTGTTTGCAATCCTCATATTCAATAATAATAATAATTAATAAATAAAGATGATAAATAAAATATAACGCTTGGTTTTATTAAAAATATCTTAATATTAATTACTCTTTCGTCATTTACATTTTTAATTAAAGTTGAAGTTTTACCGGAAATGGCAACAAATTAGCAAAATATATATAGTAAATTGAACGAAACGATCTAAACAATATAAGTTTGGTATGACTATCAAAATTTGAAGATTAAAAATGTTTTGTTTGAGAATCCTTTAAGAGACCAGTTACTTAAAATATTTAATTGAAAATTGTAGCGAGCGGTAATACTGGCGAACCGGCTGGTCGCCAAAGGCGGCTAGTAATTTTATAAAGCCTAATAAGTGTAAAACTGAGGTAGTCTATGTCTAAGTATAATTTCACTACATATCTCACATAATGTATTAAAGGAGGAACTGAATTCAGAAATAGTTTTCAAACTTGCATAAAAGCATTTTATCAAAGAAAATAGAAAGAAGAATGACGGATAGTAAATGATATTTATAATTGATATTCAGTATTTGCTACCGAATAGCTCCTTGCTAGCACGGAGAAGTAAATAAAATTCGGAAAGCATAAATAGTATTCTGAAAACAGCTAAGGATCTTCATTAACACAAAATAAATTTGTGTGCAATAGAACGAAATATGTTATTAATTTTAAAAAATGACTTCTCAAGAATTAAAATGGTTAATAACTCTGTAAATAATATAGCTTATATACTTTGCTCTATTAAGTAAATAATAGACTTTTGAAATATTTGGAAATTCAGAATGAATAGTACTGTGTTTTGTAATTTCTGAAAATAAAGTTTGAATCTGACTGTGGTAATTATCTTCTGATCTTATTCGAATCATTCTTTCATATAAATGATTTTAAAACAGTATCTGAATATTTAATTTTTTAAATTCAAATTTCAGAATATATTCATAGGGATATTTATTTTATTTAATGAAATTTTCTGCAACATCTGTAGAAATTTTTTTGTTTAAAATATGTTCATTTTGTCGGGTTATTATTAGTTTCTTCCAATTTATTAACTCAGCTTATCAACTAAATAGTCCAACATTAGTATGTAAATATAATAAATTTCATATCAAACTATTATTGAAAGAATTGTTATATTTAGTTATTTAATAATAATTCACAGAGTATCTCCGTTTTTAAATTAATATATGGATTTTTGAAAGACTGTTGCATAATGCATATATTGTTTTGAAATTTTAAAAGGAAATTTAGTTGCAGTTGAAAAATTAATTATAAATTTAACGGAATATGACTTTTTCAACAATTGAAGAATCTGGAAGAATGCATATATAAATACTTTCTCTGTTAAATTATCCTGCACTTCAGATTTTTAAAAAATTTCGCTTAAAAAACGATAAATTTTAGAAATTAATTTCTAGTTCAAATATGAATTTAATATAATATTTTAACTTATAATGTTTTTAATTTAAAAATTTAATTCTTTTAAAATCGATTAATCTTTTATTACGACAGTATAACATTTGATTCATCGTCATAATGAAACTATTCTAATTCAGAGTCATTAATTATAATTCAGAGCTGTTTTAAATGGATCTAATTTTGATTAATGATTTGGAAACAGAACATTGTATTTGAGGAAATTGTATTTGAGGAAAACATTGACCTGGAGGAAATTAGGTTAAACTATCGAACAAATGACGGTCTTTTAATTATCATATCTTTTAAATCTCTTTTCCTTAAATTTATATCCTAAATTAGTTGAGAAAATTGTACCATTTATTTACTTTGAAATATGACGGCATATAAATAAAAATGGTTTTGAAAAAATTATTTCTAATAATAATAAAAGATAATGATATATAATGTATCTGTTGTCGCTCTGCTGGTTTCAGTATTTGTTATGAGGAAATAGAAAGTAAAAATATCATCTAGAAAGATATTTTTTTAAAAAATTTAATAAAATATTTAGCAATATGCTGATGTTATTTCTCTATAATTTCAGAAAATGTTGTCATAGAAAAATGAAATTTGTACCAATTTTAAGATACATAAAAGATTTTATTGATTTAGTTAAATATTATTTTTCTTTAAATTTTGAACATTTTTAAGCACTCGTTTTGCCTATCTGTCAATGTTGCAATAAAATTCAAAACTTTTTTTATTGTTTCATCAAAAATTTTATTGCTTGATTTTCTTTCATTGTCGGAAGTTATGCGTCATAGAATATGTTTTTTATTAACATGAAGAAGCGGTGTAAATTCGAAATTCAACAATAATGATTTAAATGCAACTATGCAATCTTTATTGATACATAATATAATTTCAGTTTGTTTATACGAAATGTAATAGTTTGGTGTTCAGTTCAACAATTCAATGTTAAATCAAAATTAGTTCTATCTTTAAACGGTTCCCCATTAAAAAGGTATATTTTCTAATTCGGTTTATCATTTGCCCTGCTTACATAGATAGAAAGTGAGGTGAGGAACCTCGAGGAACATCTAGCAAATCAGAGACTGATTAATTACTTTGATAAATAGTTTTTAGTAAGATTGAATGACATGGGATTTGATTCCATTAGAAACGTTTTTGTACACAACGGCTGTAAATCCATTTAAAATAATAGTACACTACAAATGGGTGCTTAAAAATAATATGATGAAGAATTTAGTATTACCAAGTAATGAATAAGAGCTTAATATAAGAGAGTAGAATAATAATTGAAATTAAATACAATTAATAGTCCTGGTGAACTAGACGGTTGATAAAATACGAATGGCAAATAATGAAGTTATTTCCTATTTCTGTTAAATATACCTAATTTCAAATTTTTAGCAATTTTGCGAAACAAGCTGACTGAAATTATCGTAAAGAATAATGTTTGGATTTTCAAAGAAAATATTTTACTTTAATAATGTTTGAAAGCCATTCTACGTTTACATTTTAAATAAATATGATTAATTCATTTTCGATAAATTTTGAGCAATGATTTCAATTATCTTGAAAATCAACATCCTTCTTAAAATACTAATTTTCTATTAAAGTGATATTTTGTTGTATTAAAACTTAGAACAAAAAAAAATTCCTTATACAATATTTAGAAATAATATGTAAACTTCCTTTTAACTTCATAATAATTACTAAAAATTAGAGATTTAATATTTTAGTTCTAATTTCTCATTATTAACATGCGCTAGGAACTTAATCACTGAAAATTAATATTTTGCCAGCTTTGGATAATCTTTGTTAGTCAAAATCGAGTTCTGTTTGAATTTTAACATCTATCAAGTGATAAATAGCTTGCTCCTTGAAATCAAAACCAGCAAAAATCAACCTTCATGCTTCAATTCCAATTATAATTATTTTTTAATAAATATATGACAATAAATATCTCTTAGTATTTTTCTATTGTTCTGTATCTTCTTTAAATAGAGAAAAGATTATTCAATTTTTTTACATGTTGTTCTTATTTAGGCAATTTTGCTGTTAAAGCTCATAAATTTTGAAAGGAAATTTTATATAATCAGTTATATATACTGCTATTTCACATTATTTTTATAGTTCGAAAGTTTCTTCTGGATTTTTTTTACTTTGTTGTATTTATTATCATTTGTTTCGTTTTCGTTCATAACTACAATCTCTATTTTCTTTTGTTCGAGTCAGAATAATGATGAGTCTATTCATCAAATCAATCAAAAAAATTTTTAAAAACTCACACTTGCCTTTAAAACCAGATTTGATCTAATATTTTCCTCATTTTTTAATCAAAATATTGACAAATTACATAAGTAATACTATTAAGTGAAAAAATTGATTTATAGGCTAACTATTATTGAGCAGGTAACAAAAAATTATTAGCGAAATAGCAAACTACAATACGAGTCGAAAACAGAATACCTCAAATCCATTATGTTTGATCAATCGTTCAAAGCTATCATATCTAAGATTTAAAAGACGCGTCTGCCTTTGAAAACAGCTGGCACCACATATATATTCAATGAGATTGGTTGCAGACAAAGAAGCGCTAAATTTAGAATCGTTTATTATTGTTTTAGATATAACACGAGAATGGAACTCAGATACACGATCTTGATCCATGGGAATAACATAATGCAGTCATTCCTTTGTATATTTGATAATATTAATGTCTTGACAAAATAAGACTGATTAAAATATAATAGAATTTTATTAAACGGAAGATTTTATTTCCATTTTGGAAGATAATAAAATATTTAAATGAATTAAAACTAAACTTCACTTTTATATTAAATACTACAAAAGAAAACTTTAATTTTGGATGAAATTAAAAATAAAATGGGATAACACATATAGAATTGCTAAAGTAAATGGCCAATTTAAAAATTACATACCTCAAAAACTTATCCGAATCTTTTGTATTATTTCGACCACTGGGATATAAAATGAAGAATGATAGTCCTGAATTGTGATCATATTTATCCAAAAGAAATAGAGATATTAGGTACTTTAAAATTCTATAGTATGATGAAACATACAGCGGAAGACATTGCAGCAGAAAATTCTTGAATAATTACTAAGGCGAAAAAATATTTGGTATTTTACTAAAGATTAAAGTTACGTAAAATTTGGAACATGCATTTTTTTTGAAAATTTCTAAAAAGCGTTACTTTTTGTTTTCTACACATTTATGGAGGAACTAATTCATTGATTTCATTTATGGTAAAAATATGATTTATACATACAAAATTGAATAGTCATTTGTAAAAGTCCAGCATCATAAAAATTGATAAGGTAATTATTGAAGTGGTGTAAAAAATATAACATAGCAATTTAAGCTATTGTTCATTTTTTCGTTCAACTGATTGAATATATTAAAACATATAATTTTATAAAGATTTACAACAACATTATCTAGAGTTTGAAATTTATATTTCATTAAAATTCCAAGAACACAAATCATATCAGTGTGAATCATATCTCTTATAACTTCCTCTCTTTAAGATATGATTATTACAGTGCATATTCTCGCGGATAAAAACATTCTTATTTTCCGTAAAAAATAAATTAAAACTCAGAATATTGTGATACTTCATCAACTTAAAAATAAGTAATATTTCAAAGTTTTTTTTAAAAAAAGAAATTGTCTTTTAACTAATATTAAAAGAATATATTTGTAAAAAAATTCTCTGCACTTGTATCTTATTAAATAAATTTCATTTCAGTAAATTTGGTTGAGTAAAATTTATGATGGAAAGCAGTGGTCATAATAATAAACATTTTTATGATAATGAATTCCAAATTCCATAGTAAAATTTCGAAAAGAAAAATTAGAGTGGCTTGTACATATGGACCAATGTAATCATCGCCGACTACACCGACACGTCTTGAGGCAAGATAGTATAGACCTGAACTACGGTCCTAATGTCCATTACCGATTACAGCACAACCTCTCCCGAAAGAGGCACATCCCGCCAGTTGTAAGATGTAGCCACCCCACTCTTACCAACATATTTGCAACCAAACAAACATCAACCATCAACCACCACAAGCCTCCCATCTACCTATCTGAGGTGCCTTCAAAGTTAAATGTACAGTTCATTAATATTTTTCAAAAGTGCTGTTGAAATTCACATTCGGCAAAAGATAAAAAATGAAAGAGATCCTTCATTTTTAAACAATCTACAGCTGGATCCTTAGTTGCAGTTGGAATTTGATTATTTTCCATACGAATGAAAGCATTCTTATAAATCTAATAAAGATTGTTTGAATAGGCTATCAAAACAAATCTTTTTCTATGTTTTATCCAAAATCATGTATTAAAACCCATGTTAAATCAGACTATTTTACATAACCTACTGATATTAATGACTTTAGGAAATGTTCATTGTTTTGTGAAGACAGAAAATCCTTTATGTTTACTAACATCAAAATGCATTTGCGACTAGTTAATAAGCTCAAATTCTGAAATGAAACAGGAATAGAAATTAAAGCTATTTTCCTACAAGTTAAAAAAAATTAAGCATTAACCTAATTGATTTTTCCTTGAAATATTCTTATAAACCTACAAATCCTCAGAGAAACGTTGTTGAAACTTTTAAAAGCTGGCATCTGAAATGTTTACTTAAAATCTAATAGATAATCTTAATGCTCGTAGTCATTTTGAAATTTCGTATTTGTGAAGAGTAAATATTTACATTAAGTTTTAGCTCAGCAGCTGCTTAATACTTACTAAATATAAGTATGTATGCGCTTTTATGCGTTAATTGCATTTCCATAAGATGGAGACTTAGCTTAACTTCCTCAGTGGCATTGCCAGAGAAAAACAGAAAGTTATCTAAAAGTATATTGTTTTACTATATTGAGTTTGAATTATAAGTTGAGGGAGAATAAAATTTTACACATGGTTTAATTCACTTTTATATTTGTTTTAGATTGATTCCTGAACAGTTATCACTACTTTAAGGCACCCGGGGCAAAGAGTTTTGTATGAAATGCGTTAAAATTGCATATTTGAAATTTAAATATATAAGTTGATGGAACAGCGAAAAACATATTCTCAAATTTGACCGACGCGGGAAATTTTGACATTCAAAAATACATGGTCAGCATTATGATTATCGCAAATAAAATAAAATATGCACTTTTTGTAAATGTGCATATTTCACAAGCTCAGATCAAATTTCACTTTTTTTTTGAATATGTTTATGAGAATAATTTATCCGAGATATTGATGAATCATACTCATTCATCATGCATTCAACTTTTCCTCAGAGCAATTTGCAAGTACAGAGCTTGTATTTATAAGAATTTTATTTATAAGTCAAGAAGACTTAATGATTTTCCTATTCGCTCTATCTCAATAATAATAAAGCATTGAAAACTATGATAGCTAAATAGGAATATATTGCGTTGAAATGTGTATGTTCAAGAACAAAATAAGTCTAAATTGTGTCTATTTGAATTGACAATAAAGAAATGGACAAGTCTCTAAACGTGCGTTTAAAAATACACTATCGGGATGTAACTTGCATTGCAATTATTATGTAATGGGAGATCTCAACTACTTGAGTAGTTATTATCGTATTTTAAGGATTTCGAAGTTCAGATTTGTTACGATCGAAAAACCTACGGACTGACTTAATTCATTTGTTTAATTAATTCATATCTCGGAATTTTTCCATTACGGAGCTCGATTATTTTTAATAATTTAATCCGAAATATCATTTTTTAATGCGTGTATCGATTTATTTCCCAAAATATGCTTCGGTTCTTGAGATATAATTAGTTTTGTTTGCTTACAACTACTTCTGAAAACACTGGATCTAATAAAATCACATATTATATAAATCTCATTCTGTAAAAAGCAAAAAAAGGGGGGGGGAGGGGTTTTCTTTTGACATGAACTATAGATAATTCATATTGGCCTTTGATGTGGAAATTCATTTTTAAATTCCAATAAAAAAATGATTTTTTTTTGGAATTCTAAGTAGTTAATTAATTTTCAAAATATCTTAGAATCTGTTTATTGGAAGGGTTTATCCTACTTAAAAGCATTTCAGAAACACATAGAATTTTTTAATTTGAAGACAAGCTTATTCTAAAGCTTCTAAATAAAATATAACCATAATGGTAAGAAATTAATTCTCATAATGGCATATTAAACCAATGAATTTTTAAGATTTTGTTTAAAGGTGAAAATTCTGTTTTCATGTTGAAATGGTTGTCAGTGGAATAGGAAAAATATGTGATGCACTGAAAAATTAAAAGAGATAAATTAATAAAAGATCTTACAAATTGCAAAATTTATGAAAGAGATGTTATAAATTTGATCTTAATAGAATCGTCTATTTTTTCTTATTTCACCATAAGAAATGTTTTTGTCGTATACGAAAGCAAGTTATTAAAATTTTCAGATAACAGGGCCATGAGAATTTTCAAAATTTAATTTTTTAGTCCTAAATTAATAAAATATATTATAAATCGATAAATTCATAAAAGAGGTATTGGTACGAAGTTGATTTTAAATAGATTTTAACAATATTCTAATCAGACAAATAGAACAAATACATGTTAAATTTTTAAATCATATACATAAAAGGTAATTCAGAACAAACATTCTTTTGTCATTATATGATTGATTCAATTGTCCTTATATGTCATTATATGATGATAATTATTTTTATTTCTCTAGAATAATTTATTTTTTATTTTATCGTATACGAAAACAAATTATTGAAATTTTCAAATAATCTGGTCTCCAGAATTTCCAACTTTTTATGTTTTAAACCATCCTATAGTTAAAAAAAAACCTTTTTGGAATTATGCAATCTGAAATGGAACCTAAACGATAGAATATGTTATAGCGATGAAAGTTTGCATGCTGCCTTTACAATAAAAACTTTGTATTGTCTGAAATGTTAGAAGAATCTGGAAAAGGAATGCCATTATATCTATCTATCCGCCCACATGAATGCGAACACGATAGCTCAAAACAATATGGATGAATCTGGGATAAGGTTTTATCATATGACTTAAAAATCTGTGCCAAACGCCGGGAAATATCTGACAAATGGTTGTCAGGATTTTAGTCTGAATGTTTAAACGTAATTGCTTAGAAATGTAACAAGCTACGTATATGAAATTTGGCAAGTAATTCTGACATTAAAAGGGTAGGTCTGGTTCTAATTTCTAATTTAAGCAGTTTCTGGCCAAAAAGCTGCAATATTTTTTTAATACTACTAAATAACTAAAATCTCACTATATTGAATAATTAAAGCAACAGTAATCATTTACAGTAGAAATACAATATTATATAAATGCATGAGAGCAATCTCAATCGAAGTAAAAAAAATGAGAAAAGTATTAAATGGCCATTAATTTGCATATGAACTTTGCGATACTGAGATCTATTTGAGCCAAACTATAGATATAAAATACCACAACACGAGAATGCAAGCACTTACGAAGATTCCATCAAATATGAATTGTGGACATATCTTCGCTTTTTTAAATATATTTGGGATTAAACCTATAACTCTTGTCTTATTTTAATTTTATTTTAATTTTCTCTGTGTAATAATGTTATTTGGTGAGAACAATGGATATGTAATGTCTAGTTTGAAGGATAATATCAACTGTACTGTAATTGTTAATCACACATTAAAAAATTAACATGAATGAATAAAGGGCCGTTTTGTAGTGGTGTAACATTAAAGATACAATAAGAATTGGTGATTGAATGAGACACAAGTGGAATATAAAACAGAATTTATTTAGAAGAGAGGAAGTCCATGGTTATCAACAGAGATGACAATTATCATAAAATCGATTTGTCCGTAACAGCTTTGATGAATACCATATCTATTGAGCGTATTCCAAATTTCAAAAAATAAAGTTGTTTATGAATGTGTTCAAGCTCGAAAAGTGGACTTTATTTTTGAGATAGAGAAAGAGGTGATAAATTTTATTTACTTCAGTCCTTTCCATAATTTGTTGAAAATAATTTATCTTATATTGGAACTTCTTTGGATTAAACCATCTTCATTTACAAATTTAAGGAAAATATAACATCATGTTGGAGAATCAGATAACAGTATAATTCCAAACTTCAGAACCCTCAATAATTATAAATTAGCATTTTTTAAATAATTTGACTATAAAGTACTTTTTAATATGCAGCCCAAATATTTGTAACTGTCTTTGGCTTTCATTTATAAATAGGATAGTGTTCATAGTCCTTATTTGTTATCGAATTTAGTGCTCACAGTCTGTATTTGTTATAATCAAAACTATTTAAAATATATGGGTAATTTTTAAGTTTTATTAAAAAAATTATTAAATAATATTTCACAAATAAACAATAAAAACTAAATCTTTCCAAAGATTGAAACATATCAAAATATAAATGATTCACACAACTGGACGTTGATAATTGAATCTGTGCAAAGATTAAGAAAATTCTACTTAAAGAAAATTCTTCTGAAAGAAAATTCTACTTAAAAAAAGAATAAATATTTATTTTATGTAAAATTTTAACAATTAGGATCTAGTACTTATGAATATGGATCATTACTTTGAAAACTGAACTATTCAAAAGTTTCTTTTCGAATTGATAAAAACGAAATCATGACCAAATTTTAACTAGAAGTGATTTATTATTTTGGGTATAATAGCAAAATGGAATATTTCGAGAAACATGCAGTTTTTTTTAAATGTATATTGCATTTTAAAAAGACAAACATGCTGTTGCCAGATATTTACTCCTATTTATTTTTCGTGTAACTAATGAATTATAGTTTTCTTTTCATCAAATGTTTATTTAAGACTTTTAGTTTAGTTCAAACATGTGAATTGCATCTCATAAAGAGTTAAATGGGGTAAAATATCGCTTCAGAGACTAAAGAACAAATAGGTATTTTTACATTAGCAATAAACATTTATTTGGCTAATACATTAAAATATTGAAAATATAATAATGAACATGGAAGCAACTGTTGACTTTAAATTTATTTCAAATAATCTCTCAATTGTGAGTTCTTTCTCAGTATTACATTAATGATTTAGGACATGCTTTGATTTAATTTTGTCAACATATGTTAAACATTGCCAATGCTTTATTTTTCAATGGAGAAAAGTAATTTACTACACAACAAGTTTTTGTGTAGAACTAAGCATGCATCAGAAAAATAACTATTGACAATGAGGAAGAACGTGTTTGCATTAGGATATCAAATTACGAAAATGCGGGTCCATTTGTAGCTTGTTTTTTATCAGCACATCTTACCTCTATGTATTTTTATTCTATTTTCTCAAGATAATAAAGCAATAAAATTTACAATAAAAAATATTGTAATTTTGAAACGTTTTTCGTTTTTATTGCATTTAGAAAAGCAGTATCTTCATTGAGTTTGAAACATATGGATTATTTTAGTTGTAAAAATCGCTTCGTACATTAAATCCACACTTCTTACCATGCTAACGTTTTGGTATTGATTCATTTATTTATTTATTTATTTTTACTTTTACTTTACTATAAAGCAGCGATAACGTGCACGCAAAAAATCGTATTTAATACTGGATCATTCAAAGTTATTGCGAGTTCAGTAACTAGAACAATGAAAAGCATCATTTAACAATATAATTAAAAATGAATTAAAATTGTTTCGAAATTAAAAAAGTACATCACTGAAAAGGTTATTTTATTTAATTTCAAAAATGTGTAAAAACTATTTTAATGCAATTATATTCTCTGAAATGTTGGAGGAAAATTATGAAACATTGATTTTGTTTCAATTTAAAATTCCGAAGAATATTTTTTTGAAGTGTGCGTATTTCCCAAGAAGATGTTCTCTAGTTCTAGATCAAAGGAAAATAAATAAATCATATTCGAAATACATTGCATAAGAAAGTGAGCTACTATTTGAAAAACACAATGTTAAATGGATACGACTGATGCGATTTTATATGAATAAGCATGACTTGGAGACATGTGAAGAATGCACATGTCTTAAAGTGTTTGATTATATATACTATTGTTAGAATGCAAGCATTTCATAAAGTAATTCAGAAGAATAAATCAAAATCATTGTGAATTTTCACTTGTATTTCGATGATGTGAGAAATAATTAATAATATATGTATATAACAGTCTTAGAGAAAATTAATTTTAATTAAAAAATAAAAGAGAGATTTAAACCCATAGGATTCGCTCATACTTATAAATAATTTTTTCTATTAGAAATATTGAACATTATTATGGAATATGCCAAGCTAAGAACATGACCTTCCTCATAATTTATGTAGATCACAAACTTATCGAATGATTATTTGAGCTGTAAGAATATTTGTTATATTGCAAATTTTAACTAATTGTTTTCGCATATAGTTTAATGTTGTCAATATTTTTTTAAATGACATTATTTAATACTGACAGTACTTCGTAACAACTAAAAATGTCTGTAACGACTAAGATACAATTACTTTTATAACTATAAAAGGGATAGAAATATGTGTTAACATTAGCGAGATTTGATGGAAAGTTCTCACAATTTATAAAGGATTGCTTATCGTCTATTGAATAGGCTACGTGAAAAAAACAACATAAAAAACACTTGTTGATGATCCTTCTACAACTCTAAATTTAAAATTATTTAAACAGTGTTTAGAATATAAATTGGAATGCCAATCACATCTGCGGCAATAACCACTCAATATTCACATATTTCTAAGAGGTTAAAACATAGCGAGCGTGTATATCTTTTGTGTGACAACATTACAAAGAATTTTATTTTAAAACAAGCATCTAGGTTAATAGGAACTATAAAAATACAAGGAATTGTACAATTTCACTAGGTAAAAGAAAACATAAATAATTCATATAGTAAATAGACAAAATGTATGTAGAGAAAAATGTTATTTATAAAACAAAGCATTATGAACAAGAGCATTTAATGAATCAGAGAAAATAAAGGAAAAAAATACTTATAATGCTACATAATTTGACTTTTTATCTTTTATTATTCAAGTCTTTTAGCCTCAGTATTACCATTTTTCAGATTTTCTGAAATGATTAGTGATTTGTTAGCCATCAAAGAGAATGATAGAAAACGGAATTTGCAAAGAACACTTAACGATATATATATATATATATATATATATATATATATATATATATATATATTATTTTCATCGATCTACTCACCATGATACTTGAGTTTTAACTTCTTTTATAAAATTGTCAAATTATAATTTGCAGATTAGATGACTTCTGTTATATAAAATGGGATTTTTCTTATCAAAAATAAATATCTGATGAGTCTATAAAAATTGCACAGTGTTAAGAAGAATTTCTTATTAGAAGAAATATTAATTATGTAGCTGGATTGCGATTTTTAATGAATCTTTTATATTTTCAAGATTAAAACAACCCTACTCAAAGCTCTCTATTCAGCGAACTACACAGTGTAAAGGCTCCAAAATTGTTGAACATACTATTCAAGACATGGGGAGATGG
This sequence comes from Argiope aurantia, assembly GCA_026543865.1. Taxonomy (NCBI): domain Eukaryota; kingdom Metazoa; phylum Arthropoda; class Arachnida; order Araneae; family Araneidae; genus Argiope; species Argiope aurantia. The sequence goes on along the minus strand of JAPMOR010079883.1, from coordinate 30,922 downwards.
ATTATGCGAAAAAACAGTTAATTCCAGACACACGGATAGATGACGCTGTACAACAGAAACATACTATTCAAGACATGGGGAGATAAAGATACAAAAAAAAAATCACAAAAAAACAGGTGGTATGGGATTTTTCCTTTCTAATTTCTATTACTGATATGAAAAAAAGAAGATAAAAAAGTGAAGAAACTGAAACTGTCATTGTAACTGCAATTTCCTACTATAAGCACAAAAAT